>OU015502.1:50044387-50119387 GCA_907164885.2 Dolomedes plantarius | reverse complement strand
GCAAATCCTGGTCGAGTAATATGTCGAGAAACGGCATTTGGTCCGACAAATTATTGTGCACATTGTTCCTCGCAACAGGACGAGCTTATGTCTGGAGAATACCTACACAAACGTAAGATTCTGGATGTCGCATCTCAACTGTCAGTCACGGATGTACATCTATCAGAGTTTGAGATGGCATCTCATGGTTCTCTTCAGGACCTATTGTAACCCTAAAAGGGAGATTAAATCGGAACGACTGTGTCTAAATTTTATCTCACTAGTCCATCCTTTGGTGCAAACATTGTTTCTTTCAGGAGATGGCATTCTCCGGGATAATGATCCCCCAATACATACAGCTAAATCTATCAAGTAATGGCTTGAAGAGCATGAAAAAGAAGTGAACTATTTTATATTGCCCTGTACAATCCCCCCGGCTATATATCATCCAACCACTGTGAACTGTATTAGCGGATAGAGACCGGTATCAATATCCACCGCAGCATATCTACAGGAACTTTCATGATTTTTCCCTGAAGAATGGTATAAAATATTCTTAACTACTATTCATGACTTGTATAATCCAATTCAAAGGTGAATCAGGTGGTATTACATGATTAAGGTGATCCTGGGCCGTATTAATAAATGTTTACATGATGTTTCTTAGTTTTTCCATTATTTTGATAACCACCTGTATATATATTGGATAAAAAAGGACATATTTCTGAAGTGAAATTTGCTCGGGTGAAGCGAAAGTGAAACACGAACATC
Organism: Dolomedes plantarius; assembly: GCA_907164885.2. NCBI lineage: Eukaryota > Metazoa > Arthropoda > Arachnida > Araneae > Dolomedidae > Dolomedes > Dolomedes plantarius. The sequence continues at coordinate 50,118,637 of OU015502.1, read as the reverse complement.
AAGTAGGAGACCGAGAGTGAGGGAAGAAGGGTGGAGAGGGGCACATGCCTACTCTATCTGTTTATCTTTGTTTTGAATAATAAGTACTGGCCCCGTTCCTCAAAATCGAGCAAATGTTATTTCAACTCCGGAATAACAAAACCTTTTTAATTACAGAGTTCAGTGTTTATTGTACTTTATAATTCCAGTGTTTTGATCTCATTTATCAACTTTTAATATTTAATTTCTATGATATTTATTACTTTAGTGAAACTTATTTAGGCGAACCCCTTGAAGCGGCCACTTTTGATTTATTTTTTGGAACCATCACTGGCCGTCAGAGAGAAGTTTAACTGTATATAAATGGCAAATGCCGTGTTCATACTGACGAAAAATTTCAGTGTTCGAAACATAGAAGGTAATTAAAACAAAGAAATCAAGATTATCGCACCGGAAAAAAAATCAATTTAAACTTGATGATTTTTAATGATAAGCCATGATACTTCCTAATGTCATTTTCTCAAGCATAACAAAGGTGCAATCATTCATAATTTCTTCAAACATCACGTTCAGTTTGCTTTCCCGCAAACATACAGACGGGAAGGTCTCTAAAGATAGCGAACTTTTTAAGGGATGATTTTCGAATTGTAATTCGGCAGCCCCACGGGCGGTCAGTATTAGAGAGATGGAATAACCATCCGTGCCTTCCATTTTTATGGAATTTCCTTTCGACGTGAATAAATATGAGAAGCAAAGTTTTCTTTTTTCTTTATCCAGTGATTTCGGACGGTTTGGAATCAAATAGAGATAGATCCCTCGCATTTTGATTCGTAAATTTTACTACACGTGTTAAAACTTTTGATAAGTTTTCTATTCAGTAAAGTTTTATATCTCTCTATCTCTATCTCTATCTATCTATCTATCTCTATCTCTATATATCTATCTATCTATCTCTATCCCTATCTCTGTATATCTATATCTATATCTCTCTATCTCTGTATCTCAATATCTCTATATATCTATATCTATATCTATCTCCCTATCTCTATCTATCTATCTATCTATCTATCTCTATCTCTATATATCTATATCTATATCTACAGAGGCTGTTCGCACATTTTTTAGACGATTTTGGTAAGCGGTAATAAAAAATCTTTTGCTGCAAAAGAAATAATTGCAATTGTACTATGTTTTTAAAAGTCAAAATTATTGTCTGCGGCTTGAAAGTTTTGTTTTTATTCAAAAAAACGTTTTTAACAAAGCAATGATTCGAAGGCTACATTTATGCTCTTTCGGAAGAGAAATATGCATACTCCGTTGTCCAAAAACGATGTGAGAGTCATGGTTTTGTGATATCTAAAGCGTCGATAGGTAATATCGTCAACAAGAAAGGAAAAAACGTCAAATTGGAGCCTCAAGTGGGACAAAAATTCCAAACAAGTATCCAAGGAAAAAACGAACATCTTCGACTATTGCAAAGGTACGTTGTTTAATGTTAAAAGAAAATCCCCCTAGTCAAAGGACAGTTGCAAAATCATTAAAATGCTCGGTGTCTACTGTAAACAAAATGATAAACGTTGATTTAAATCTTAAGAAAGCGAAAAAACGCAATGTGCATCGTCTTCCAAATCATCGCTGAACGTAGGATACGCTGCAGAATTCTATATGAGAAACACTTATCCAAAGAAAAATGAACACAACTGTCACAATAGAAGAAACTGTCACAATAGATGAATGATGGGTGTATTTAAATGATTGCAACAAAAAAAGAGCCATTTATTATCATAAAAGGGGAGAAAAAAATTTAAGTACATGGTTCAAAGAATCGAAAGAAAGTTTTTCTAAGGGATTAGTGATTGTTGCTGGTTTTTCTTATAATGGCAAGTTACAAATAAAGAGAGTGGAAAAAAATGTCAAGATTAACTCCAAATACTATCAGGAACATATTTTATCGCCAATTTTTCTGAATGAAATACCATCGCTTTACCCACAGTGCCATCAATCTGTGAGACTCCATCAGGACAAAGCTAGCAGTCACACATCAAAATCCATTGTAAATTTCCTAAAAGAAATGGAACAAAAAACTGGTATCAAGGCCATACCCTTCACTGATATCCCTACTAAATCTCCCGATGTATCACCTGTGGATTTTTGTGCTTTCTGACTTTTAAAATCTGCATTATCCAAACGTCGTCCCAAAACCCTTACAGGACTCTGGAAAGCTGTTCAGGAGGAGTGAGATAGAATACCTCTTCTGACACTTCAAAAGACATTATTATCCTGGAAATTGAGGTGTCGAAAGATAGTTCAGAATAAGGGATGTCAAATAGAACATTTAAAACACAAGAATTTTATGTAATTTAGTTTTGTGAATACAATATACATCGTCTAAAAATGTGTGAACAGCCTCTGTATATATCTATCTATCTATCTCTATCTCTATCTCTATATCTATATCTATATCTATATCTCTATATCTCTGTATCTCTATATCTCTATATCGCTATATCTCTATCTATCTATCTATCTATCTATCTATACCTTTATGTCTCTGAGTGTGTGTGTATGTATGCGCACGCACGCATCTATAACAAAAAAAACCGATGTTAGGGGTCGATTGTGGACTGTAATTTCAATGGAACACAACTAACAAAAAACACATTTTCTTTTAAACGAAAAACAAAATGACTTAAACAGAGCTAAAATTCATAGAAACATGTCCATGACAAAGAACAACTAACTGTACACGCCAAGCGTCATCGCCAAGCTTTAATCGTAGATGACGCCAACGTGTCGAAGCGACAACAACCGACAAACGAAAAGAGAGATGCCTGACTGCGACAAAAAGTGGCACATATGAAGAACATGAAATTTTTTTTTTCAACTGTCAAATTCTATGTATTTTTGAAACAAGTGACAAAACTATAGACGAGTAAACTTAACACGTGTACCTTGCATCATTCTACAGAACTTAGAAAAAAATTAAAACAATGTATATAATTCTTCGAATTTTTGCCAGTTTGAAATACATTATTTTTTTCAAATATTAAACCTTTTAAAGCTTTTTGAATTTCTGTCCGCTTACCCTAAGAATAAACGTGATATACTTTTCTTCCTCACAAATTTGGAGTATTTCTTATTTTTCGCTCTTCAACACGAAAGAAAAGAATTCTTCGAAGTATTTTTCCAAACTGGCAGCAATTTCATTTCAGAACTTTAAAACTCGACTTCTGGTTTTGGGGAGGAAAATATAGTCAGGCGGGATTTTATTATATAGAGAGTTAAATATTTTTTTTTGAGCCGTGAAGCCTTCAAATGAAATTGATGTTGTTAATCCATTTACTTCTTCGTTTTGCCCAATTTCCAAAGAATTATTTTAAACGCTTTTTTAATATATTGCGAACTTATTAGGTAAATATTTTTATAACATGAAAAAAAACATTTCTATTATTTTTTTGTTCCAGCTATGTATGTTTCTGATTTTAATATATCTTTCAAAATATTTATATATGCATACCTTGGTAGGGCCTGATTTAGAAAATGTTTGACTATAGACCCAACTCGGAATGGAGGCCTCCCCACTGATGTGGGTGCAAATTTTCCAAAATTGACACACACAAAAAATAATCATGAAACATCGTGAAAGTATAATTTTACCAAGAATTGGCTATTTGAGGCGTAGAAGCTTAGAGCATTATGAAATAACAAAAAGCATTACAACATATTAACTTCATCATTAAAACACCAATACAATTCAACCAGAAAACCTTATTAATCCCTTATGTACACTATAACATACATATGATGAACTATAAATGTAACTATACATATGACGAACCTATCAATCAAATTTGTAAGTATATATAAAAAAGGTAAAATAAAAAAAAAAATTAATTGGGAATTTTTCTTTTAAAATAAAAAAATTTTGCGCGCCCCCTAGGCCCGGACCTACTGGGCCTAATGGAAAATCATGGCCTGTACCTTGGTTATAAATGTTAAGTACATCATTTCTGACTATCTTGAAACCAATAAAACGGAGGTAGATATTATATACATCCCTCTGATAGGATAAAATATAACTAAAAATAAATATTTCAACAGAGCTAGATGATTATAGGAAGAATGTATACAAAAAATAAACAGAAATCAAGCACTCAGGGCTCTACGTACCATAAGGCAAAATTCTGTAGTATTGACGGAACTAAACCGAAAATCGAGGTATCCGACTTGTCTCGTCATCAGGGAGCCTAATTAAATCAGTTACCACAAGGGAGAACTTTCTGAATAGGATGCAGGTCGAACCAAAAGACATCCGAAGGCCCCGAGATCCCCATTGAAACAGATAGCCAAAACAAATGGAAAACCCCGGACAAATTGCACTTGAGGCTCAACTCACCATAAATGCAAGTACACATACAATCCTAAAGAACACAAATGAAAAGACAGAAGTACAGTCAGACAGGGTTATCAAAGGTGCCCGTGACTGAAACGTGCAATAAAGTACCATATAATAGTCATCGTGATTATTTTTCACCAAAAGATACAGAAATGAATGAAGTTTTGGACATTACGTGGTAGGTTTTGATTTGAGCAACCCTCGTCGCTCGGCGCACATCTGTTGTGAAGACTTTTGTCTGCTGTAGGAAGGGGTGTTATGCCTTTCCAGTCCCTGTTCCCGCCTCACTGTCTTCCATTTCGGAAATGTCTTTGTCGTGGAAGTGCAATCGCCGACGGTTTGGAACACCTGCTGCCGTCTTGGGGCATCATTAATCTTTCACAGATACCCCTCTGGTGGGTGGAGCTTTTGGGGGAAGGGCTGCTATCTTGGCTGGGTCAGCACTTCTGAACATTATGTCCCAGTCACTAGGGGTATGGGTGTTGGCCCACCTTTTCTTGGCAGGCTTTGTTTTGTTGGCGGTTTTGGGGATGCACACGTTTTCTGGCAACCCCTACTTCAGAAGGGCTGACAAATCCGGAAGAAAGGAGTTCAGTGGTTCGTTGTCAGATGGACATGTCTGCTTTTCGACTGGAGTGAAAAGTCAGTTCGCTGTAAGAGTATGTTATAATAAAGTCTTAAAACAAATTCCAGGTGGTATTTTTTGTGCTCCCGGAGTCCTGTTTGTACTGAAACGTGGGTTTCTGTTCCATCCAAACACAACGCAAGATAAAAACACTTGAGGAATGTTCTCGAATCGCATCTAGGCAATATTCGATATCCATCCAGGTACGCTCGATCATAGCAGGAGTGACAGTCGGTATTGTAGCAGTGATTTTTTCCTTTAAATGGCGTATTCCCGGATCTTCTCAGAGTACAATGATTTTAACAGGCAACCCCATAGATAAAAGGCTGGAGGGGTCAAATCGGGGTCTTCTTGGAAGCCAAAAAATTGGACATTCCCTTCCTATCGAACGTCAAAACCCATGTAGTAGGAAGCGCGACGTCACAGCGTCGGCGCGTACCCTCCAGCGCAGTCACGGGCTTACTATCGGCCCACTATCGGGCCGATGCTAAGAAGTACACTTTGCAATTCTTAATGGAAATCGTAAAGTTTATTACCCTGTTTTAATATAGATTTAAACTTTGTGACCTCATTCTATGTAGTCCCGAAAATAATTAAGCAATGTATATAATTCTCCGAATTTTTGCAAGTTTAAAAAAAAAAAATACTGTTTTTTTTAATATTAACTTATTTAAGACTGCTGTGTACTAACCCTATTGGATACGCTCACCTCATTGTTAACCTATGGAGAAAATTTGTCCAAGGATTGCCGACTTGGATTGAAAAAAAAAATTAAACACTGTACTCCATAATAGAGAGAGAAATTTTACACCTTCGGGCATTTTTTGTTCTGAAATTGAAAATAGTATTTTTAAAATTTAAATTATTCGGGGAAAAAAATCTGGTAGAGTGTGTTTTAAACGCTTATAAAGTCCTTTGGTGGACGCATTTTATAAAATTAATCTTGTTGCAAGGTGCAGAAAAGTCCAGGCTATCTGAAAATACCATTTTTATAGGATTAACAGAATTTACCTGTAAATAGTAGATACGTTTTCTCCATAGGTTAATATTGAGGCGAGCGAATCCAATAGGGTTAGTACATAGCAGCCTTAAGCTTTAGAATTTATTTTCGCCTTCTCAAAGAATAAAAGCAATATACTTTTCTTCTTCTCAGAATTTTGAAGTATTTCTCATTTTATGATTTAAAACACGAAGAAAAGAAATCCTCGAAGAATTTTCTCCAAACTGGCAGAAATTTCATTTGAGACTCTTTAATACTCGACTTCTGATTTCTGGGAGGAAAATTTGGTCAGGTGGGATTATATTATACAGAGGAGAAAATATTTTTTTGCCGTAAAGACTTCAAATTAAGTTGATGTATTTACGTACTATAATCCTTTTGGTATTTGGATTCCATTTTGATAGAATTATTTTAGACGCTCCTTTTAGAGATTGCGAACTTGTTTAGCTAAATATTTTTATAGCATTAGAGTGAAAGTTAGAAAAACAATTTTTTTTCGTCTTACTGGAGCAAATGTTTCTGATTTTATTATCCTTCAAAATATTTATGTCTTTCGCTTGATTACAAATTTTTAAAACATCCCCCTGTGTCTCTCAGCGTGAATTATGGGTGCTAAAGATATCATGTTCTTACATTTGATAGGAAATTTCCATCTCTGGGAAAAAATTGCAGTATGACAGTATTTTTAATTTTATTTACTTCATATTTTGAGGGAACAATTGGAAACACTTAGCGGTTTCCTTTTGGGACGATACCGATATCAGCAAATATGGCATCAACAGTGAAAAGAGAAGATTTGATTTTTATATGGTTACAAGACCGATCAGCTGTTCACCTTCTGGTCAATGTGAGGAGTTATTTTTAACAAGGAAACATGCCAACACTTGCATCATCCATTATTTATATATATACTTGTTGTTGCCGAATTCAACCGACTAATTCAGAGGGGTTATAATAGACATCAAGAAGACCAATGATCACATAGGAACGTATGATCGAAAACGCAAACCTGACGCTGGAGGGAGCTGTTTACTTATTCGGAACAAACCCCTAACCTACCCCACTTAATGGCCGGAAATATCGCATTTTCCTGGACGTGTTAGAAAATTCAAAAACAAAACAGAATCACATAGGAATGTGTGACCGGAAACGCAATCTTGGTCAGCTAGAGGATAAACAAAGATTCAGAAATCAAAGTCAACATTCTGCATAATTCCTATATGATTATAGCTCGTGTTCATGCCTACTATCACCGCTCTGAATTTGTCTGTCGAATTCGGCAGTTCCCTGTGTGTATATATATATATATATATATATATATATATATATATATATATATATATATATATATATATATATATATATATATATATATATATATATATATATATGGGGCTAGACTCCACTTGAGTAACATGGTATTAAATCTCCATTATTCAGATATAAGAGTCATCTTTCTTTACATACAAGCTCCTTCGTATTGGCCTGATAGTGTGGAGCAGTCTACTAAGTGTGGAAAGCAGTCCTACTCAGCTGTTGTTGGAATGTATTATTTTACTATAATTTGAAAGTACACACACACATATATATATATATATATATATATATATATATATATATATATATATATAAACTAATTATCTCTAGTTATCTCTATATCTAAGTTTATTTTTTACTTTAGAGCAAGACTCAGTCGGATAAAAATTCCAAAAAGTTTAAAAAGGGTTGTAAGATTTGAAATTTATCGGTCAAATTGAGTTAGAGAATGAGTTTACTTACGTAAAAGATTAAAAAATACTCTTTTGGCATAACGTATATATATATATATATATATATATAATATGCGTGCGCGTGTGTGTGTAATATAATAAAACAATTTTTTTTTCATTTTCCCCACATATCAAAACGTTATATTTCTCTACTTAACTAAATTTACGATTACAACCAATTAATTTAACGGTTCTTTTCAATGTTTTCGTTTATTGCTGAACGAAACCCGTGGGGAAAAAACGTAACTCGAGATAAATAATATTATGTATGGATGGGGTGCTTTTTTGTTTTATTTTCTTTTTAAATCTGTCAGTAACGGAAAAGAAGGAGATTCTAGGAAGCATATAATGTCCAGATAGCTGGAAAACGGACATGAGAGAGGCCAGGCGCATAAAATTGGGAATCACATTGTCATTGTGTCGTCAGTGGTCAGTGAATGCTGCACAGACCTTATTTCTCTGAAGTTAAATATTGCATTACAGAGTATATATAAAGTGGTGCAACCAGAATTTTTTCTTGGGGGTTCCGAGATGAACGGATACAAATATTTTTAATGCATGGGGGTTCCGAGATGAACGGATACAAATATTTATAATGCAAAATCAATATTTATAATGCAATTTCTATTTCTTTCGGGGGGATAGAGCCAATTGCCCCCCATGGATGCGCCACTGTATATATATATATATATATATATATATATATATATATATATATATATATATATATATATATAATGTACATACATGCACACACACACAGTACTGTGTGTGTGTACATATTAATTGGGTCAAGCTTCATTTTCCATAAAATTCTTCATTTCCGAGGGATTTCCTGCCTGAAGCCGGTATCAACTCATTTTGTTACGACGGGAGGTTAGCGTTAGCCTTGATAGTATAAACTGATGTGACCACGCTATCATCACACATAGAGCATTTTCTCTTCAGTTGCGTTTCAGATGATGTAAGAAGTGATCGATTGTGTCAGTTTCCTGGTTCTCACGTGTATGAAAAAAATGGATATCACTCCCAAGAAAATGACTAGAATTGTTACCCTTAGTTAGCATACCTCGATGACTGTGAGGGATATTGCCGCAGAAGTTCGAAAATCCAGTGTTTCCAGGATTATTAATAAGCAAAATAAGCTTAGAACAGTTTCTCCAATGTGAAGAGTAAAAGTTGATGCAAACGTAAGACAACATCTCGGACAGACAAATTTATTTTATGAAATAGTAAAATCTTACATATCTTCAGGTAGAATTATTGGCTACTGGTGTGAACGTTGATTAATCGACAGTAGGCAGGAGGCTTGTTGAAGCAGGGGAATGGGCAAGAACACCAGTCTAAAAACAGTTATTAACACCTGCAATATATAGAAAACGTTTGTATTGGGCTAGGAAATATCAATACTGGAATAAGATTGTATTTAGCGATGAAACGTATTTTTTGTTCAGAAAATTCGATCAACATTTGTCAGGCGAAATCCTGAAGAACCCATTAGGGAACACCATCTTAATCAAACAGTTAAGCACCCTCAAAAGCAGATTTTTAGGGGTTTTACATCTGGATGACATGGCAGCTTAGTACCAGTTGAAGGAATGGTAAACTCCAAAAAATACATTTCAATACTAGAAGACAAAATTGTGCATTTTATGCAAACGTTCCCTGGCGGTGTTGGTGTGATTCAGCAAGATCTTGCCCCATTCCATAATTCTAAGCTAGTAAAGAATTTATTTTTTAAGAAAAGAAAGTCATGCCAAAACGTGTACAGAATATCATTTAAAGATAGAGGAGGACATATTTGCTACTAGATTGGTATACCATGCATGTAAGTGAATATATACTAATTAAACATCATATGTGAACATTTTTGTTCACACTCTCTCTCTCTCTCTCTCTCTCTCTCTCTCTCTCTATATATATATATATATATATATATATATATATATATATATATATATATATATATATGCATGTATGTATGTATGTAGGAGTAAGGGAAACCGCACAGTGTTTGTAGGAAGTGGCTAGATGTCGCTGGTATTTCCGATGCAAGGAAAACGAGCGAGAGGGGCGAACCGGAGAAGAGGAGAGCGGCTACAGGGGTGCACAAGATAGGTCACATTCGAGAGTCTGCCTGCGATTTGAGTTTGCTCGGATTATATATCAAAGAGCCGCTCCGAGAGAGCTCTCACTTTGCCTCTCAATATCCATGTATATTTCTTATGTTGTGGTCTTCCTTGTGTAAGTAGTCATGACTAAGTTCAATTAAATGTTGCTTCTTTCTTCTGTGCATATATATATATATATATATATATATATATATATATATATATATATATATAAATATATATGCATACAAACACACACACACACACGTGGGTGACTCAAGGAATAAAATGTGAAGTATTATACATTATATTTTTGTACTAAATTTATGACTGCAACCAATTAATTCAATCGTTCTCGGTAACTGTTACATTTCATTGATGAAAGAATCCAGTGGAAACAAAAAATCTAACTCGAAAAAAATAACAATATGAACGTACGGGGGGTGGTTTATTTATTTCTTTATTTACTTTTCATCCATCAGTAACAGAGACATAGCAGATGGTCACACGCAAGTAATATCCAGATAGCGTCCGCCGGATTATGGACATGAGAGATTCCAGGCGCATAAAATTATGTCAACGTGTCGTCGGCGGTCAGTCAATGTTGCTGGGATGATATTTTTCGAAAGATAATTCTGGGGTAATGGAGTATATATATATATATATATATATATATATATATATATATATATATATATAATATACACAATGTGGTCATGAAAAAACTTCGTCGATACATGGACCTCTAGCGGCCATTCCATTCAACTAAACCTATCGAGAGGATATTTGAGATATACAGAGGCTATTCACACATTTTTTAGACGATGTATATTGTATTCACGAAACTAAATTACATAAAATTCTTGTGTTTTAACTGTTCTATTTGACATCCCTTATTCTGAACTATCTTTCGACGCCGCAATTTCCAGGATAATAATGCCTTTTGAAGTGTTAGGAAAGGTATTCTATCCCATTCCTCCTGAACAGCTTTCTAGAGTCCTGTAAGGGTTTTGGACAATGCAGATTTTAAAAGTCCGAAAGCACAAAAATCCATAGGTGATACATTGGGAGATTTAGTAGGGATATCAGTGAAGGGTATGACCTTGATACCAGTTTTTTGTTCCATTTTTTTAAGGAAATTTAGAGTGGATTTTGATGTGTGACTGCTAGCTTTGTTCTGATGGAGTCTCATTGATTGATGGCACTGTGGGTAAAGCGATGGTATTTCATTCAGAAAAATTGGCGAAATAATGGAAATTCAAAAAAATATGTTCCTGATAGTATTTGGAGTTAATCTTGACATTTCTTTCCTCTCTCTTTATTTTTAACTTGCCATTATAAGAAAAATCAGCAACAATCATGAATCCCTTAGAAAAACTTTCTTTCGATTCTTTGAACCATGTACTTAAATTTTTTTCTCCCATTTTATTATAATAAATGGCTCTTTTTTTGTTGCAATCATTTAAATACACCCATGATTCATCTATTGTGACAATTGTTTTCCATTTTTCTTTGGATAAGTGTTTCTCATATAGAATTCTGCAGCGTGTCCTGCGTTCAGCGATATGATTTGGAAGAAGACGATGCACATTGCGTTTTTTCGCTTTCTTAAGATTTAAATCAACGTTTATCATTTTGTTTACAGTGGACACCGATCATTTTAATGATTTTGCAACTGTTCTTTGACTAGGGGGATTTTCTTTTAACATTAAACAACGTACCTTTGCAATAGTCGAAGATGTCCGTTTTTTTCTTGGATACTTGTTTGGAATTTTTGTCCCACTTGAGGCTCAAATTTGACATTTTTTCTTCCTTTCTTGTTGACGATATTACCTATCGACGCTTTAGATATCACAAAACCATGACTCTCACATTGTTTGTGGATAACGGATTATGTATATTTCTCTTCGGAAAGAGCATAAATGTAGCCTTCGAACCACTGCTTTGTTAAAAACGCCATTTTGAATTTAAATAAAAAAAACTTTCAAGCCGCAGACGATAATTTTGACTTTTAAAAACATAGTACAATTGCAATTATTTCTTTTGCAGCAAACGATTTTTTTATTACCACTTACGAAAATCATCTAAAAAATGTGCGAACAGCCTCTGTAGTTATTCAGAGGTATGAGCTCGGGATTTTGTGAACCGCAACAAAGTGGCTCTCACGGTTACGGTTATAGGTATAGAAATTCGAAATTTTCGAAAGGCGATGCCCACTTTTACCGTCGCAAAATGCTCAGCGCATGCGAAAACTCTAAATAGCGTTGGAACGTTACGTGTACCACAATAAACTTACGTGTTATGCACGCACAAAAAACAGCTCTACGAACGGCCTAAAAAACACAAAGGAAATTTGCATATGACAAAGGAAATACACCAATCACTGATGACAACCCAGATCGGACAAAAGAAAACTTTTATTAGGATTACACATTTTCCACATGGGTGCCATCATCGTATTTTTGTTGGCCGTTCACAGAGCTGTTCTTTGTTCGTGCATAACACGTAAGTTTTTTGTGATACACGTACCATTCTAACGCTCCTTAGAGTTTTCGCATGCGCTGAGCATTTTGCGAAGGGAAATGGTGGGCGTTGCCATTCGAAAATTTCGATTTTCTATACCTATAACCGTAACCATTAGCGCCACTTAGTTGCCGTTCACAGAATCCCGAGCTCATACCTCTGAATAACTATAACTGAAATCTCATCTCGATGGGTTGAACGGAACAACCGCTAGAGGTCCATATATCGTAAAAGTTTTTTATGGCAACCCTGTATATATATATATATATATATATATATATATATATATATATATATATATATATATATATATATATATATGTTAAAATTTACAAAATGAAATATTCATAATATGTATAATTAATTTTAAAGATATAAATTGATGTAGCGTCTGTCAAAGTTACTAACCTCATAAAAAAAATTGTAATAAGCACTTACAATCTAGCTACTAGCACCAAGTTGGCACACGTGTGAGAAGTATCTACAGTCGAAATTATCAGTTCGTAGACCTTTCTTGGGTAAAACAGGAATTCTCCAGATTTCATCCCGATTTCTATAAACGGCTTGTTTTCAATTAATTCACCGTCAGCGCGAGAATGGAAGCTTAATGAAATATTAAGAGATACAACGCTGCCTTTGCTGCAACTCGTTTCCAATTAACATTTCCACTAATTGATACAACTATTGGGAGAGATTTCCGGATACTTATCTGATGAGCACGGAGAGGGTGAATTATTGGTGGTGATTTCATTTGCGAAAGAGTGAAGTATGTAAGAATTTATATATGATTTGTTTGATATCTATTCTTGTACGTGGCTTCTAGTGTAAAATTTTATAATGTCTGCGATAGGAAAGTGAGTCATTTAAGATAAAATTGAAAATAAAAATTATCATAACTGTATGCAATTTAAGTTGTAAAATATATTTATAACTTAGTTTCTGAAGTAGATCAAGGACTAAAGGCATAATCATATGTCGACCCCATAACAATATATATATATATATATATATATATATATATATATATATATATATATATATATATATATATATATATATATATATATATATATATATATATATATATATATATATACTAGTTATCAAAAATTAAGGAATTTTCCGAAAAAGAGAGATAACACGTTCAAAACTAGTCCAATCTGTTTAAAATTTGAATATGTTGTTTAGTAAAAGGTGCTGAACAATACTACATTATGCAAAATAGTGGCGATGCAGTCGAAATGCGGCATTTGGGAGTGGCATAAAAGTGCATATCTCAGAGCAAGGCGGCAATTGTATCTGCGAGGCTGCAATTAGACATATGACATAGCCAAATTGTAACAATGACTTCCAGGAATCATTTGACCGAAGAACTGCGATGGCGAGCTATTGGGAGACTAGACACAGGACAAAGTCAGACAGAAGTGGCCAGATGACTAAATGTGAGTCCGTCTGTGGTTCATAGACTTTGGCAACAATTTCTAACCATGGATTCGGCATCCAGGAGGTTCAGACAATGACAGCCATACGCTACGACGAGTGCCGATGACCGATATTTGTCATTATGCGGACGAAGGAATAGAACCGTAACTCCGTCTACAAGTTCCGTCTGCAGATCCTCCCTGGCTACAAGCGTTGAGCTACAAGCTACAAGGAAGTTTGGTATCAACGTCAACCGTGCGTAAAAGGCTTCAAGAATGTGGCGAGCGACCTTTTTGCGAGGCGACCAGCCATATGCGTCCCGCTCACGTCAGGCGGTAATGTTTGCAGTGGGTACGTCAACATGTCCACTGGACGCGTGATCAATGGAGGGCTGTTCTCTTTACCGATAAGTCCAGGTTTATCCTCCAAAGCGATAGTAGGCGTATTTTGATTTGTAGAGAACCTGGAATTCGTTTTAATCCATCAAACATCCGTGAAAGAGATGCATACGGATCCGCCAGTGTCTGGGTTTGGGGAGGTATCTCTTTGGGTGGACGCGCAGACCTCCATGTCTTTCCCCGTGGTAATGTGAATGATCACACTTATAGAGATGACTATCACCTATTGCCCTTATGCCGGGGCAATAGGTGATGCTTTCGTGCTACAGGACTATAACGCGAAACCACACAGGGCTCGAATCTTGGGTGCTTATCTTGAGCAGGAAACAATTCAACGCATGGAGTGGGCAGCTTCATCACCGAACCTGAATCTTTTCGAGCATGTTTGAGACGGTTTAGGACGACCTATAGCTGCTTTCAATCCTCCTCTTAAGACCCTAGCCACGATTTCAACAGCTTTGCAAGAGCAATGGATCTCACTTCCTACCGAACTCATAGATCGCATAATTGACAGCATCACACATCTCTGTATGTGGTGTATGGCATCTCGGGTGGATCATACTCCATATTAAAGGTATTTTTCCTATACCAAATTGACACATCCGATTTGTTAATTGTATACATATGCTAGTTTCTATAACACCATAATTGGCTGGCGATTTCATTTTATGTTATTTTATACCTACCTATGTGTTGTATAATATCTATAAGTTTCAATAAATTCTACCTGTAACTTTTTGAGTAATTGCTATTTTTGTGACTTTTCCTTAATTTTTGATAACCAGTGTATATATATATTGACACAGTGCTTACACCGCGTAACATTTTATCTACTAATTAACAATTAATGGAAGTCATTAAACAAAGGCCTGTGGCACAGAAAGACCATTTAAATCACAAAGAACATCTTTATTAATTAACATTAGTTAAAACGCAATTTAATCCGGTAAGTAGCTATTTCCCATCATCTCTCTTTCCCCACGACAAGCGCGTCCTATCTGACCGAAAATAAAATCTAATCTACTTTGTTTCGATTACGTAGCGTTATTCGAAAGCACGCAAAAATTCGTGATTTGATGATATCATAGTCATACGATTCCCGCCCGTACTTTTACTTACGTAATCGTCGGTCGGGGCCAAAGACTCCCTCTCACCGCGAGATAGAATGCGAATCTCCATCTGTTGGTACTTTCGTCCCCCATCAGTCTACTTTCACGTTTAAAAGTTATTTATTCAAATTAATTCCTTAAGATATAGCATCAACCGACCTAAAAATAAAGTTAATAGTTTACCTTTCTAGCATTTTATATATATATATATATATATATATATATATATATATATCATGAAGCTACAGAAGGAGCGTAATCTTCAATGGGGAATTCCTCGAAAAATGGTCAGATTATGGTCACTCACCGCCAGATGGCGCGACATGTTCTACTGGTTCGCATTTTTCATTCAGTTATATGGACACGTGGTTTAGAAAATTGTTTTAAAAATTTTAAATTTATTCGAACACAAAGTTAAGACAGCTTAAATTCTGCGTAAATAAGCATGTTTTATTTTTCAATCATCCCTATATTTTAGAAAAAAAAAGGTGTTCACAAAGCTTTGTACGTAAACAAATATAAATAATTACTAAAATTATTGCTCTAAAGAAAATCACTTAATCAACAAAAGATGTGCGATACTTACATATATATTAAAGTATTAGTTTCTGATGTTTTTCATATTTTTAAGTAAAAATTTACCTTCATTGACGATTGCAATTCATTTGATATGTTTGTGGAATGTAACAAGTTATCTGAGAGTGAATTTTATACCTAGCATACAGTTTTCAGTTTATAAATATATATTTTGTTTGTTGTTCATTTCAATTCTACTTATTACAGGATAGTGTACTTTTGGAGAAATGGCGAAAATCCATCTCCAGAAAAGACAAAGTTTTCAGTCTTGGTAACCATCTATGTGAGTTGCATTTTGTAGAAGAGTGTGCATAAAGGTTATATTCAACTTCACTCACTTATGGAACAATATTTAATCTTGATTACGTTTAAAAGCAGGTTCTATACCAACATTATTCCTTAATTTACCAAAATATCTATGTGTTAGACCATGCAAGAGAAAACCTCCCGCTTCTCGTTATTCTTCATTTGAAAAAATCAAAAGACCTAATATAAGTAAAGATGTTGAATCTCATACAGAAGCTGAACAACAGCAAAATGATTATTCTACATGTTTGGTTAATTTAGAAAATATACAAAAACCAGATTCGTGGTGGACAGCAGCATCTACTCAACAGTATTTAATATGTTCAAAATGGAATTCTAAATATTCTTGTGAGCTACGAGTTCTTATGGAGAATATTAAGATTATGAAGGAATCTTATGAAAAAAATTTAAGTCGATACTACAATTAGAACAGATTTTATTGCCAAATGTATAAATCTAATAGTAAAGTAATTTATAGAAAATTTAAACTTTAAATTGCTTTTTCTAAAAACTTATTTTGAAACTTGTGCGCACTATTTCTTCAAAACTAATCATCACAAATTGCTAAAATTTTTTGTATACGTGTATATTAGGGTGGCCCTAATTTTTCAACTTTGTTTTTTTTTAATGTCTCACCCCCTCAGGTTTTTTTAACTGGCCTAAAACTATTGACCATAAAAAATCGGGTCATTCACATAATTCTAAATGGTGCCGCATAGGCTGTGAATGTCGCCATTTATGTAAAAATTACTGTTTTTCCCACAAGTTTAACAGAAAAAATGAAATAATATTTTATGCGCGTAAATAAACTAAATAATATCAAATATGCACTAGAACATAGTTTTGCATAATCCACCAGCACGTAGGATTCATAATAGGGGACGTTGTACAGGCTGCGTCGGCAGTCCTGGATGTCGGGAAAACTGACCACGGCGCTTAGTCATAACCAGTATTGCGTTGTCTTCCAAACGAAGCGGTAGCACATGGTTTGTTAAAAATGGCGCTAAAGAGTAAACTTCGCAATCATATATATCTGATTGAAAGAGAAACAAATCAAATAGTAGGTAGCAAATTACCTTCTAACAAACAAGTATTGCAAGTGCTATTTTATAATATGAGATGCGTAAAATTAAGTCTTTGTGAAAGTGCTCGTTTAGTAATTTCTGAAACAGTAATTTTTTGGCAAAAAGCCCGAATACCATTTAGAGAACCTGAACATTGCATTGTTAAACTGGAAGCTCTATATAATGAATGGAGAATGCTTGAAAATAGTTCTAAAAGAAAGAGCGAAACTCAGGAGCAAAAATAACAAAATTTTAAAGAAAAACACGAGGGCCTATTTGATATTGCTCACTGTAATTCCTTGGAAATTATTACAATAAAAGAAGACAGACAATGTCTCATCTCCCAGAGGCAGAAAGGACCAATTGGTGTTTTAGAGGGCATTGCTAAAAGAACTGACGAAAAAGAAATAAAGAGTTATAAAGTGTCTTAGTGCAGAACAACAGCGACGAAAAAATATTAAAGAGGATACAAAAATGAGTGAAACAATGGAGGACATGGACTTGGACATCGAAAAGTAGTGAAAGTAAAAACCATTAAGTACTTTTGAAATTTGTTTTTGCCCAATTATTACATTCTTTACGCAGTATTTTGTAGTATATTTACAAAAGGTTTTACGTTAGTGTCAGTTTCGTCTGAAAAGGAGAGTTCATCTGAAAATGAAATTGACCGTGAAGTTACGTTGTGTCCCACAAATCAGCCAGGTCCACCCAAAGAATGTAAACATGGGAACATTAATGTTATTAACACCAACTTGGTAGCAGCTCTTGATAAATGCAAGTTAAGTGACAGAAACTCTGTCCATATTTTAATGGCTACTCCAGAAGCTTTGGGACACAACACTGAAATCTAATTATAAATCGAACCTCGATACAGCGATGCCGTCAAAAGCTCCGTGCCGAGCGTGCTTCAGTAATCAGAAATGAACGCCTGACGTTACAGTTGGAGTTCACTCCCGTATACTGGGATGGAAAGCTGCTTCCATCAATAACTAGAAACAAAAAGCTTGACAGGCTTCCAGTATTTATTTCCGCTAACGGACAAGAACATCTTTTAGGAGTCCCTCAATTGGATTCTTGCAGTGGAGACGATATGGCAGAAGCTATTTACAACTTGCTTGCTGAAAATAAACTTTTGGATACATTGCAAGCCTTGTGTTGTGACACCACTGCGTCAAATACTGGAAGAATAAAAGGTGCTTGCGTTTTATTAGAACAAAAACTGGGTAAAGATCTCTTATACCTACCTCTCAGACAAAATATATATGAATTGGTTTTAAAGTATGCTTTTGAAGCATGCATTGGTACGTCGTCTGGACCCGAAACAGGATTATTTAAACGTTTTCAATAAGCTTGGGCTAATATAGATAATTCTAAATATACTGTTGGAATTGATGATCAATTTGTTGTGAACAGTATCTGTAAAGACATAGATTTTGTGCTTCATTTTGCCAAAGCACAAGTTGTTATTAAACAGACAAGAGACGATTACAAAGATCTGCTGCAGTTAGTTGTGATATTTTTATTAGAACACGAAGCAAATGAAATTACATTTCGATTACCTGGTTCTTTTCACCATGCCAGGTGGATGGCGAAAGCTATTTATTTCTTGAAAACATTTATTTTTCGAAATCAATTTCATTTGACTCAGCAGGAATTGCAAGGAATAAGGGATATTTGTATATTTACTGTAAAAATATACATAAAAGCTTGGTACAATACTCCCTTAGCCTGCAAAGAACCATACCAGGATTGGATGTTTTTAAAATATCTTTATTTTTACAATGACATAAATGAAAACATTTCCCAAGAAGCAACAAAAAAATTTTGGGCACATTTGTGGTATCTTACTGAAGAAATACTGGCTTTAGAATTTTTTGATGGCACAATTCCTGTCGAACAAAAAGTAAAGTGGGCCAAAGCATTTAAAGAAAACGAATCAACTACTTGTGACTCCAAGCGTTTACATTTTGATTTAATGGAAATGGCCTAATTCACACACAAAGAACTACACAACTTTGTGTCAAAAAGCACATCCACATTTTTTAAGCGGTTTTAAATATCGTCCTTATTTATTCCTCGTGTTCCTGCGATCTGGAATTCTCTTCCTGATTATTAACATTGCCTTACAGTAGTCAGAAACCTCACAGTTGTCAATGAAAAAAGAAAGAGGTGTGAAGCTTATGGAAGAATATAACAATATTAGAACACACGATGAGGAGCAAAAGCAATACCTATTGCAAGTCAAAAAAGACCATCGGATCCCTTTTCCGTCTTGCTCAAAGCATTCATTATCAAAAAATTATTGAACATTTTATTACTGAAGTTTAATGTTATAAAATTTTGTTTTTGTGGTTAAGCAGTTCTAGGCATTATTTCCGTTATTCTTACTACTAAATATTTGTTTTAAAATTAAAACAGAATTATTAAAAGTGTTATTGTGAAAATTTTGGAATTGAACTCTTTTATTTCAAGTTTCACCACCCTTGCGGCACGTGTTATTATTAAATAAAACTTTCAAAATTTTTAGCCCAAAAGGAAAAGAAATAGGGGGTGAGACTTATAAATTTATAAAATTTATTTTTTGCCTATATACTAAGGGCCACCCAAATGTATATCTTGCATGTTTCTACAATTTCTACCTAAATTAATGTATTTTTTTGCAGAAATTTTTTTTTAAAAATTTATATTTTTTTGTACATTACAATGCATTTGCCTGAAAAAATATTTTTATGTGAAATATGGTAAGTATTTTAGGTGTAGATTAAATTATAACCTATGGAAAAAATATATACAAATAATCTATATATACGTATAAAGGAATAAGTCCTGACTTATTCACGTATCAACGCCCAGCAAAAACTATTGGAGATACAGATATCAAATTTTAGGAGTTTATTACTTTTGTGCTGAAGGCGTCATTTAAGAAGCGATTTTTTCAAAATTCGACCCCCAAAGGGGGCAGGGGGGGGCAAAACATGTTTTCTACATATTCCTTCATATTTCAAAGAAGAAAATTGATATGCATAAGATTCTTGCTTTAAAATGTAAGAAGCATAAATACCTAAAAATTAATTTCAGGATTTTTCAAAATTCGGCCCCCAAGGACGGGAGGGGGTCTAAACGTGTTTTTACCTGTTTTATCTATATATATAAAGGAATCAACGCCCAGGAAAAACTATTGGAGATACAGATATCAAATTTTAGGAGCTTAATTACTTTTGTGCTGAAGGCGTCATTTAAGAAGCGATTTTTCAAAATTCGCCCCCCAAGGGGGGGTGAGGGGGCAAAACGTGTCTTTTACATATTCCGTCATATCTCAAAGAAGAAAATTGATATCCATAATATTTTTGTGTAATATATTTGTAAAATGTAAGAAACATGAATACCCAAACACCAATTTCAGGATTTTTCAAAATTTGGCCCCCAAGGGGGGGAGGGGGGGCTAAGCGTGTTTTTACGTGATTTATCACATATTCCTTCATATCTCGAAGAAGAAAACAGATATCCATAAGATTCTTGCTTTAAAATGAAAGGAACACGAAAGTCTAAAAATCGATTTCAGGATTTTTTAAAATTGGGCCCCCATGGGGGGAGGGGGCAAAACTTTTTTTCCCATATTCCCTCATATCTCAATGAAATAAAACAGATATCCATAAGATTCTTAAGATTCAGATATCCATAAGAATCCATAAGATTCAGATATCCATAAGAATGTAAGGAACTAGATTATCTAAAATCAATTTCAGGATTTTTCAAAGTTCGGCCCCAAGGGGGGAGAGGGAGGGGCTATACGTGTTTTTCATATATACCTTCAGATCTGAAAGTAGGAAACGGATATCCATAAGATTCTTGCTTTAAAATGAAAGGAAGACGATTACCGAAAAATCAGTTTCAGGATTTTTCAAAATTCGCCCCCCGAAGGATGGGAGGGGGGGGGGAAACGTATTTTTTACATATTTCTTCATATCTCAAAGAAGGAAATTGATGACCATAAGATTCTTGCTTTAAAATGTAAGGAACATGATTATCTAAAAATCAATTTCAGGATTTTTCAAAATTCGGCCTCATGGGGGGGGGAGGGGGCAAAACGTATTTTTCACGTATTCCCTCATATCTCAAAGAAAGAAACAGATATCCATAAGATTCTTGCTTTAAAATGTAAGGAACATGAATACCTAAAAACCAATTTAAGGATTTTTCAAAATTCCGCCCCCAAGGGGGTTAGGGGAGCTAAACGTGTTTTTTACATATTCCGTCATATCTCAAAGAAGGATACAGATATCAATAAGATTCTTGATTTAAAATACAAGAAACACGATTAAATGTAACAAATACGATCAATATCACGATTTTTCGACATTCGCTTTAGATTTTGTAAAAATTGCTATAAACAATCCGATAATTTCTATTTCCTATATATCACCGTTTTGAACACCAAATTTATGGTAGGGGAAAAGGGAGAGATCAACCTTAATTAAATGAAGTGTGGAAAACTGAACATCATCATCATTATCAGTCAGCCATTACCTAGTTTTCTGAGGAAACTTTTATGTATGAAAAAATTAAAATACCGTTTTTCTTTTAATTTATTTTTATATTTTCTATTTTAACTATTATAGAAACTTAATTATATATATATATATATATATATATTAATAATAATCATACAAATTTTAAATCTTATAATAACAAATTTAGCGTTATATTTTTATGGGTTTTTCCAATAATATTTTCTCTCACTTTTTGCTGCAATCACCATTTTTTTCGCAAGTGAGTCCGTATTTAAAAAGCTCGCAAATTCTGCACACGATTTACTATTAAGTCGTATTTGCAATTCCGACTTCACCAAGTCGATATTCGCGTTATTCCTGGCCTTCGTCCACACACTGTTTATGTGACTAAATTCTCTCTCTGCGTAAGCATTACTCGCAGGGATTGACAAAATGAAAGACACAATTTTCATCAGCTCGACTGATTTTTCATGCTTTTTGAAATACTCTGCCCATAGTTTGTCATTGCAATCACCATCTGTGCTATCCTCGTGTACTTCCTGATCTGTATATAAATTGATCTTGGAAATAAATATCCCGGAAACTTTAATTTTTGCCTGTGACGTTCACGCTACTTGTCAGATTACTACGACGTCACAACGTTCAATGGATTTACGTTCAATGGATGTCAATTTCAATTTTTTAAAAAAATTGGAATAGTTTCTGCTACATTCCGAGAATATTTAGCATTCATCCGGGATCAGGGACAACGATTCCAATTCCGAGACAATCCCGGCCAATCCGGGACAGTTGTCAACCCTATTTGTATGTTGCAGCTTAACATTTGCATACTAGGCGGATGGAGGCTGAAAAATCTCAGTTACAATTGGTAAATCGACCTGAGAAGATCAATTAACCTGAAGAATCTCAGTTACAAATGGTAAATCGACATCTAAAAAACTTTCTGCTGGTCTATGCTTAAGACCGCTTGTCGGATCTAGGTGGCGGGACATTGCGTTATTCAGAATCCGTAGCCTCGGCATCACAAGTTCGTAAATGCCAAATTATGATTAGTACATGTCTTGCATTTCTTTTAGGAGACTAGAGCGTCGCTAGGTGCTCTTAGAATAACATTACCTTGACCTTAACATCTAAAATCATATAGCTGGTGAATCAACACTTAGAAAGTATTCAGCGGGTAAAACAACACCGAAGAAAGAAATCCGCAGAGCAGGTGGATCAACACCCCAAAAACATAGTTTGTGAATCAACACCCCACAAAACATAAAACTCAAAACATCTATCATCTCCGCTAGCGTCATCAGATGTGGCTAAAAAAGAAGACAAAACTAAAGGTAAAAATAAATATATCATATTCGTTATAAAGCGGAATTTATATTTTGCTCAACGCGATCAGCGATAGTGAAACCTGAATTGCCATTACCTCCGAAACCACGCCCACCTCGAACCTTCTAGAACGTAGGCGTTTCTCGTATGCTCCAACTTTATAAAAGCTTTGATAGAGGTACACCATGGAGTTCAACAGCTGCAAAATTCACTGACTGTATAACCGTACTAAAGGACTACGAATAGCCTGACAAATACAAATATAGTTCATTTTTTTTTCTACGAAATCTTGTTACGCCTTATAACATAGATATTGATATTACGTGCGTGCCTCATCTCATATTCCATTTGTCACATGCGTCCGTGTCAAGCTGTTATTGTCCGGATAATTTTTAACTACTACATATCTTGCATATCAATTTCTTCGTGTTTCGTTTTACTACAGCTGTAAAAGTCCACAAAAAAGGAATAAATCTATAAAAATTGTCACGATTTGATCCTTAACACTAATTATTTCATAGATGTCGTGACAGTACGAAAAAAATATACTTTTTTTTCTGTTCTTAAAGTGATATACTATAATTAAAGTTATATAAAGTTAAAACATTTTTATATAACACGTTTTCCTACTCATTTATATATATATATATATATATATATATATATATATATATATATATATATATATATATATATATATATATATATATATATATATATATATATATATATATATATATATATATATATATATATATATATATATATATATAATATATATATATATATATATATATATATATATATATATAATGATACTTCTCTATAGCGGCGAGTCATAGTTCCAAAAAAAGTGGTTGTTTTGACGGGTGGCAGACGAAAAAAAGATTTCTTCCGTAACATTGACTGTATGGAGTCTTGAATAGATTCTGAACAAAATAAGGCCATCTAGAGAAGTTTTAATATATATATATATATATATAATGAATATTATTTCTTTAAAAAAAATTATAAATAAAATGCATTTTATCCGCAGCTGCTCTTGCAGGAAGACATTTTGTTACGAAAAACTTACAGCTTTACCTTTTTGTTTTAATTTTCTGCAATTTCCGAGAAAACAACCAGAAGTATAATTATGAGAAAATAAAATATTTTAACTAAAAAGAATAGTTTATGGAAATTTGAATCTTAAAAATACGTGCATTTTTAAATAACATAACAAATACAAAACCAATTTTATGTCTTGTAAAAACTGAAAAATGCACTGTTTGAAATCTGAAGCGAGTACTCTTGTTAAAAATTAATGTTAAAAGAAATTCATTTAAACAAGTTCCTGTACTTTTGAGACTTAAAAGACATGCACACATTTAAGAGAATTGACACTTTTTTAAAACTTCAATATTCAAGTAAAATTTTTGCCTCAGAAAACTTAAAAATAAGTATCTCAGGCTTACTCGTGAAAATATAAAAACAAGTTGTTTTTTTAAAAATTCTGATAACAAAATAATTGAAATTGTAGATAGGAAAATTTTAAAATTTTACAACGTTGGAAATTAAAAAATATATTTTTAGAATGAATATCCATTTCCTTGGTACATTTCAGTACAAGGATTTTTTGTTTCAGATATGTTAAAATATGCATTTAAAACTCAATAGTGAATATTTCAAAACTAATTTTCAAATCTTAATTATACGACTTTTTTAAAGGATAAATATGATTAATTAAAACTTTTATTTTCTATATCTTTAATATATAATTATTTTTTAAATGAATATTTACTCCTTTAATACTTTGACAGTCGGCGATTTTTTCTGAATTAAAAAATTAAAAATTACGTGATTAAGACTTTTAATTATGAAAAGGAGTATCATTTTACCATAACATCATAGAGGAATGCATTAAGACAGTGGTTCTCAAACTTTTTAGATCCGTGGCTTCTTTGATCTAGAGATTATACCCGACTGCTGCCTTATTATGAACCATTTATTGTACAGGGCAGAAAAATTTTAATTATATTTGTAACTAGATTACTTTTCAGTTTATAATATAAAAATGAGTTGATAGAGGTAAAAAAAATGAATATGAAAAAATTGGTTTGTGTAAAGTGTTTTATTGTTATAAATATGTAATAATATTTATCTTTAACAATAACTGTTTACATTTAATTCATATTAGATATTCTAAAAAGTCATATGAATATAAGACATTTTTATGTCACATTATAAACAAATGTTCATTTGAAAAATCTGTCTCAGTATCTAAAAATTAAACAACAGTTAAATTTCCTGTTCTAATCAGAGGGATGGGCCTTTTTATCTTTGATTAGTTCATGGTATCAAGTCTGACAGGTTTACGAGTAGTTGGAACGCGAAACCCAAATTTATTTTGCCACACTAATTGCGATCAGATGCTGAAGGACGTCAAATGTTGTTCGTACACATATTCCTCAACTTACGACCGAGATAGGGACCGAGCGATTAGTCGTAAGTCGAGTTTCAAACAATATTGTTTTTTTGCATATGCACATACACATATTTTTTACTTTCATACGTAATTTAAAATACATTGTATATAGAAGACATAAATTATTCTTCGCCATCACTACTTATTATGTTAGTACAATCCATTGGTTCAGAATTTGCGATAGCAGATACATTGAAAGTTTTTTCAACAAAGTTATCCAAGGTAGTTTGAACAGTTTTCGTCCTCCTTTCCTTCTATTATTGTCTGGTAGCAAGCCAGATTTTCCTGAATCAGTTTACATTTGTTAATCTTTCTTCATTTGGATCCATAATTGCTTATAATTGTTGTATTCTTTTATTAATATAAAGAAAAAGCTGAAGCCATTTCTGAACACAATGAAGGTTTATTTGATTTATCGCGTGGATATCGAAACTATTGAGTCGTACAATTTTATTAATATAATGAAGAGCTGAAGCTATTTCTGAACACAATGAAGGTTTATTTGATTTATCGTGTGGATATCGAAACTATTGCGTCATACATTTTTATTATTGCGTCATATTTTGCAGTATTGCAGAATATTGCATTATATTGTTTAATAATTATGTAATATATGTAGGTATGTATTGTGCATTCGAGGAACCGTATTTTTGAGAATTTTTTTAATTTAAAAATTTCGGTCGTAAGTGCGAACCGTAAGTTGAGCGATAACTGTATTTCGTCCAATCACTAAAGTTTCTCTATTTAAATTCAAACTGTTGTATTCATACTTTACAAATATATTTTCTCTTTTTTTCTAACTATATATATATATATATATATATATATATATATATATATATATATATATATATATATATATATATATATATATATATATATATATATATATATATATATATATATATATATATATATATATATATATATAAATTTAAACATATTTTAAGCAAATTAATTTAAAAATTGCACATACCTCTAAATATGAATAAGAATTTCTAAGTAAATTCTGCTTTGGTAAAAAAAAATCATTATATGCTACTACAATAAAATTTCAAAAACTAGTTTTGTAGTTCTGATCGTAATGGCATTTAAATAATTAAAAAAACTTTTTTTAAGCATCACGAATTTTAATTCTGGACAGAGCTTACATTCTTAAAAGAATATCCACAGGCTTAACGAATTTAAATGATAATTTACTAATTTGGAACAAAAAATATGCATTCGTGACTCAGTTCGTGACCATTTGTGAGTCATGGAATTTCGTTAACAACGTATGTTGTATTCATACAATTTTTTAAAAGAATAGAAATTTATAAAACAAAACCTCACATTATTACCAGTATTTTAAACATTAAAAAGTGCTTTTAATTTTTAAAAAGAAATGCATTGTTATTCCTTTAGCACCTTAAAACGTCGTGAGATTTCTGATTCAGAAGAAGAAAGGCGTTTAAGGCTTTAAAACTGAACGCACTGCAATTAAAACTCGTGACATAAAAGCTGAATGAATATTAAAAGAGTGAAGCAAAAAAGTTTCCCACTTTGCCGAAAGTTGGATTTTATTGTGGTCTTGCTCCGTCATTAACAAAAAAAAAATTAACCCTGAACTTAAGAAACGATGCATAAACATAAGGAATGCAGAGCCGAAAATATTATGAACAGTTATGTATGTTAAAGAAGAATGAATGCTATTTTATTACTTTTGCTTACTGAAACAGCAATCAACAATTCAACCACATTTTATGAATGTTTTTTTTTTTTTTTTTTTTTTTTTTACCAATGCGGAGGCACTTGTAATGAAACATTCGCCTGAACTACGCCGCTGTCCATTTTATTATGAGGGCACCGTATAGGTGGACAGCATTACCCCCTATGAAGGGACGACACGAACGGAGGCATTTTTCGTGGCGCAACGCTGGAATTCGATCTGAGCACCCTCAGCACCGAAAACCAGCGCGCTGTACCACAGGGCCGCCACAAGCCCATTTTATGAATGTGTATACATACTTTAAATAAAACATTTGCTCATATGGATACCAGTAATTTAAACATTAAAAGTGCTTTTAATATTAAAAAAAGGAGCCTCTATTGTACTAAGTTACAAGGACTTGACAAAATGACGTCGATGCTCAAATTACTCTAGTGGCCCTTGCCTTATGGCTATATCTTTAACGTTTGGTGACAAAAAGTAAAATTATGCATCTAAAGCTCGAAACTGAATGCGTTGCATTTTAAAACTCGCGGTATAAAACCTGAAGAAATATTTAAAGCGTAAAGCAAAAAAATTAGTCCTTCGCGCAACGTTGGATTTTATTGTGTTCCCTCTTCGTCATTTACATCAAAGGTTATTTAACTTCTGGACTTAGAAATGCCATGCCTATCCAATAACCCTAGGATATCGTGGTATGTAAAAGAAGAATGAATGTCATTTTATACTTTTGCATACTGTAACAGCAATCAACAAATCAATCACATTTTAATAAATGCTATGCACATTTTAATAAAGGCTAAATTTTAACTATGCAAATTTTAACAATGCAAATAAAGGCTATGAAAATTTAAACATTTGCTAATCTGAATACCACAAATTTAAATATAAATTTTTTTTTTAATATTAAAAAATGATCTGTTTAATTGTTCGAGGGCGTGGCCCAAATGACGTCGCTACCCACAATACTTTCTTGGCCCTTATAAGGCTGTATCTTTAATGCTCTTAAACGTAATGAGTTTGGTAACTCAGTGAAAAATAAAAATTACGCATTTAAATCTCGAAACTGAGTGCGCTGCACTTAAAACTCGTGAAATAAAATCTAAAGGAATAGTGAAAGCGTGAAACAAAAAGTTTAGAACTTAGCGCAAAGTTTGATTTTATTGTGGTCACGCTTCGTCATTTACATAAAAGGTTTTTTAACCCCTGGACTTAGAAACGCAATGCAGATCCGAGAATCATAGGAAATTGGGGTATGTAAGAGAAAAATGAATGCTATTTGATTACTTTTGCATACCGAAACAGCAATCAACAATTCAATAACATCTTGTTATGGGATTCGATTTTCTGTGTCGTTGACTCTCAGGAGATTGTTTGCCTATATATTATATTACTTTAAAAAAATAAAAACTTGTAATAAAACATTACCTCCCATTATTGCCTGATATTTAATTATAAAAACTGTTTTTAACATTAAAAAATATACTATTTCTTTAGCTCTTTTAAACGCCAAGGTTTTTCAAACATGGAAGAATGATTAAAATTATGCATTTATGGCCCAGAAACGGAATGCAATTCAATTAAAACTTCCGACATAAAAGCTGGCGCAATATTAAAATCGCGAAGCAAAAATTTTAGCACTTAGTCAAAAGTTGGATTTTATTGTGGTCATGCTTTGTCATTCACATAAAAGTATTTTTCACCCATGGACTTTCAAACACAATGCATAACGAGAACTTTGGGGTACAGGGGTATGTAAAAAAGGAATGAATGCTATTTGATTACTTTTGCATGCTGGAACAGCAATTAGCAGTTCAATCGCATTTTGTTAAAAGATTCGATTTTCTAAGTCGTCGACTCTGAGGCGATTGTTTGCGTATTGATTATAAATAATGAGATAGACAAGGTATTGTATGTGTATATTATTAATCGATCTGTTATACTAATACTTTTCTGCTCGAAATAATTCAATTTCTTGAGACTGAATGTGTTTAAAGAAAAGCACATATACTTTATATATATTGGATTCGCGAATTTAAATAAAAAAATGATGAATTTGAACTATCAAAACTTTTTTTTGACTTTTTGAATCTGGAATATATTTTAACGCAGAAAATAATTTGTCTCAGATCATAGACCCAGTCCTAACATGAATTTATTTTCTATTTTATTATGGGTGCACCCTATAAGTAAACCCTATAAGTGTACGGTGTTCCCCTAATATAGAAGCCAAATAATTCATAACTGGAAGGGTGAAATTTCGAAACAGCAAGTGCCCACAGTAGAAAAAAGAAAAATTTTTCTCAATGCGGCAGGTATTTGTCTTTTGACGGTAGGTACTTGTTCTGTATGTCGTCCGATAAAGGGTAAGTAGATAATTTGAAATTATGACTTTTTTATTCCTATTCAGAATCCGAAAATAATGACAGTGAAGTAAATGTAGCGCCCTCATGTACTTCGTATATAACTTTTGTTTCCGAAAATAATACATTGTTATGGTATAACAAAAAAGTTGCCATACCAGAAGGAAGACGTTCTAAAATCGATATTTTATGTGAAAAATCAGGACCTACACCATTTGCAATTCGTGAGGTGGATTCTATATCATCTTACTCTTTATCTATTTTCGCAAAACACTTTTAGAGATTGTAGGAAAATGGACGAACGTTCAAGGCAATATAGTATTCGGTAAAGAGTAGAAACTTATCGATAATATACAACTAAAAAAAATCCATTGGACTTTCATGACATATTGGAATCTTTAGATGGAAAAATGAAGCAATATACGAACATTGGAAAATGAAGAGAGGAAGACAAATCGTTAGTGGCATTGAGAGTCGCAATAGACTCACAAGTATAGTGCGTGTCATAAAATTCGATAATGCTGCTGAGAGCAGTAAAAGTAGATCAAGTGACAAATTACAGCCTATAAGAGAATGCTTTCAGTTGTGGGACAGTTATTTACAAAACCCTTGTATTCCTAATTGGTCTATGACTGTCGATGAGCAGTTAGTTACTTTTCGTGAAAAAATGCTCTTTCCAGCAATACATGCCTTATATTATCGGGAATTAGCGTTTTTATCGCAAAATCGGTACGAGATACGGGAAAAAGTCAATTATAAAGTTCTTCAGAATCATCGATTTAGTAAGAAAAGACACCTTGCACACATTAATACTTAAAAAAGAATGAAGAAAATGAACAGTTGTTTGGTCACGATTTCGAAAATTGTCATGTCATAAAGAGTGGTAGAAAGACACTCGGACACTTCCCTATCTTCGGGGTCATTTATTTATGTTGCTGAAAATGCTCTCCGTTAGCCACTATACACATTTGTACTCTGGATCTCCGTGAGGTGGACTTTTCTAGCTGGACTCGCATTTCCCCACGCCATAATGTTGAAAATTACGAAGAAACAAAAGTTAATTTTTCTCATTCTATTTTGTGTATTAATGTGCACAAGGTGTCTTTTCTTACTAAATGGATGATGCTGAACAACTTCGTAATTGGATTTTCCCGTATCTCGTACCGTTTTGGAAATTAAAAACGCTAATTCCAAAATTTGCCGATAGATGGCGTTTTAAGTTGTCTCATCGAGTAGTGAGTAGTTTTTATTATACCTAGACATCAACTTTATTGCCTAAGCTCAGGTTCCGATTCTGGACTATAGGCAAAACTTGGATTGGGGCCCCCTAACACTGATGTGGGAGTAAAATTTCCAAAATTGACACACAAAAAAATAATCATGAATCATTGTGAAGTACCATTTTACCAAGAATTGGCTATTTGAAGCGTAGAAACCTAGAACATTATTAAATGACAAAAAACAATACAACATATTAACTTCATCATTAAAACACCAATACAATGCAACCAGAAATACTTATTAATCCCTTATATACACTATAACATGATGAACTATAAATATAACTTTACATGTCATGAACCAATCAATCAAATGTGAAAGGATATAGAAAATAAATTGCTATTAAAAAGATACAAAAAATTGAATTGGAAATTTTATCTTTCTTTTCTTAAAAAAAAAATGGGACCCCTAACAATCAGGGGCCCCTAGGCCCGGGCTTACCGTACCTAATGGAAAATTAGGATCTGCCTAAGCTGTCACCGTTTAGAAGTTAAAGGGGTGTAACGGATATAGGTGGAAACCCTGTATATGGACACGCACATAAACACCCATGTATATTCAAGTATATACTAAGTTATCATGGAAAAATAAAATATTTTAAACTTCAAAGGAAGTTATATTTAAAATTATTATTAGTTTGAAGGTATTAACGGTAGAAACAGTAGGAAGCAGTGATCCATGAGTTGATGGTAGATAGAGGAAGTTATCTGGAGAAAAAATTAACAGAATGCCGGATATGTTTTTTATAGCAGTGCTCCACATTTATTTGTTTACACAGGCATTCCATTTCTGGTAAACTCGTAAAGATTTCAAATTTCCTCTAGAAGAAAAAAATATGTTTATCTAGCGTTTACAACTCCTCTGAAGTAAAGGAAATGCGCGCATACATGAAGCCGTATGTAAATATTGTTTTCTCTCGCTCTCCAAGTTTTACTTTGTGGGAAAAGGAAAAAAGGAAACTGTTTGACGGTACGAAGAATTTGGAATTCTTCCCTCTCGAGATTGGTAAACAAATAAACCAAGAAATCTGGCGGAAATGTGTTGCAAATTTTATATTTTTGCACTGCATATTTATGAATCTGTATACTCATAAATAGACGATATTTGGCGGAAAAGCAAGGCTTGAAACTAGCAATTTTTATGGGGGAATACGTCACTAAAAAGGCGAGTGTAGATAAAAATCTTGGAAGTAGAACTTTCTTGTCCAAGTCTCGTTACAAGCATTTGAACGTCATAGACAAAAATATTTATTTTGATATTACGTTTTGTATTGGGTGTGGCAGAATGGACAACCATTTTTTTAAAGGGTCATTACAAAAAGAATGAAATGAGTCACAGAAGAAAGCTTTATATTTTCGAAAAGAACTTACAATCTATTTTTTTGCTACGTTTTTATAAACACGCTATCTTGTTTGTGTGTTTGTCCAGTACAAATCTTGCAATCGATTTTTAACTAACTTCCCAACTAGCTAGACTTTTAGAATAACTCAGAACACGATGACAATGCATTCTTTTAATACGTTTAGCCTTCTTTAAGCAGAGTTGAATTCATTTTCAGTTAATTTTGTTGTTTGAAAATTTCTTATGATTGCTCTCCTTATTACGCATTTGAACATCTTCTTTAAAGGTGATGGGATAATTCAGCAAAAAAAAAAAGAAAAATTAAGTATTTATTAATAGATAGAATTGTAAAGTTTATATGATTCAACAGAAAATTTAGAAACGTGGTATATAAAAAGTTCGTTTTATCTTGTAATTATTCTACTAGGTTTTGAAAATAACATCACTCAGGTGGTGTCCGGTATCTGCGATGCACTGCCGAAGCCGTTTTCAAAGTTTTCCACCACTCTGTCGGTCATCTCTGGGAGAATGGCGACGAATTCCTCACGAACAGCTCAATTAAGGATTCGCGTCATATTTTCAGGTGTTCTAATGTTCCGACGACGAACCATTGGTTTCCTTGGTAATGCAATCCCACTTGCTCTCACGTTTGAAAGACATCGCAAGATTGTTTCTCTATCCGGAATGACATTCGTTGCATAGAACCCGTAGCACACCAAAATATCCTCTGTGTCGCGGTTACAGGATCGCTTTTAAAGAACGCCTTGACTACCAAACCGCCATGTTCACCGGACCAACTCATGGTGTCGACTGACAACTAGAAGAACCACCTGAACAACGCCGGATTTAGAAAATTCTGGACTATAGGCACAACTCGGGATGGGGTCCCCCTAACACTGATGTGGGCGTAAAATTTCCAAAATTTACGCACACAAAAAAAACAATCATGAATCATTGCGAAAGTACCATTTTACCAAGAATTTGTTATTTGAAGTGTAGAAGTCTAGAACATTATCAAATAACAAAAAGCAATACAGCATATTGACTTCATCATTAAAACACCAATACAATGCAACAAGAAAAACTTATTAATCCCTTATATACACTATAAAATACATATGATGAACTATACATATAACTATACATATGATGAATCAACCATTTCAAATTTGAAAGGATACAAAAAATTGCTATTAAAAAAGGTAAAATTTATAAAAAAGATGAATTTTTTTCTTTCTTTTCTTAAAATAAAAATTTGGGGGCGGGGGGCTAACATTCGGGTGTCCCTAGGCCCGGGCCTACCGGGCCTAATGGAAAATCAGCGTCTGCATCTCAACCGTTGCCACCTCGAGCGACGCCATACACCCAACACTCCCTTACAAGTAACCTTCTGAAATGTGAGTCCATTCTGCCTCTGGCTGTCCTAATAGCATTTATTAATAGGTTTCTTTTCTAAAAGAAAACCCTACGAATTACCTAAATAAAAATCGAGAAGATGCTTACAACCCAGTTTCGAAATAGCTCGCTACTGTTCCTTAAAACATTAAAATTTATCCGTCGTCTTTTATAGTGATTAAAGGGCAAAACTTTTGCAAAATTATCCTGAATGCTGGTTAACAATTCAAACTCAGTAACTCTATATGTTCATACAATTCTAGACATACTGGTTAAGACATGAACTGCATTGTTAATATAGTTTATAAACCCATTGAAAACTTTTGGAGCCATTTTCGTGGTTAAAAATAATATAACTAGAGGAAGTAAGACATTCTCTAGACGAAACATCATTTTTCGCTGTGGTTAATTTTTCGGAAATAAACAGAGAAAGTTTTTTTAAATTTGCAATAGAAGAGAGTTTTAGAAGCCGTTTATTTGTAACTGGATAGTGACTGGCGTGTTGAATTAGTAGAGAAAATTGTTCTTGTTTTGATGTATACGAAACTTTTCAAAATAAATAGTTCGTGAATCATCTTCTTCTTCCGGAATTTTATTAAAGGTTTGAAAATGTCAATTAAAGGGCGTTAAGGCAAACTGGACTGAATATGATTGAACTGAAGGTGAAACTATTTGACGGTACGAATATATATATATATATATATATATATATATATATATATATATATATATATATATATAATGTATTTGAAGGTGATCGGTTCGAATCCCGAGAAGCCATTAAATACTTTCGTGTCTAGGCCGTATAAGGAAACGTTAAATCCGTAGATCATAATGTCCAACTATGCGGTCAGAGAGGGTGAGAGAAGATACGAACAGACTAGATGTCGCCACGGGGGAGGAGTTGCTTCATCTAAAGTATGGTGGCAGCCTATTCACAGTTAAGGATTCAATCCCGGAAGGCCTTAGTTGCTATATCGGGTCCGGTCTATTGCCTTGGAAAATGGACTGAATAGGATTTGATTCTTCGCTTACATTAAATTTTCAACAAATTTTAGAAAAGTTTGTAAAAAAAGTTGATTTTACACGCAAAAACTGTTTTTAATATTAAAAAAAGTGATTATATTTCATCTGAATTTTGTACCACTATTCTTTGTACACGAGGTTTCTTCCTAGATAGTCTGGATAACTGCAAATCGTCAGTAAAATTTATATATATATATATATATATATATATATATATATATATACAGGTGGTTATCAAAATAATGGAAACACTTAGGAAAAACATGAAATTCTTTATTAATATGGCATAGGACCATCTATGACATTTTATACCACCTGGATTCACTAAGGAAGTGAATTATGCAAGTCATGAATAGTGTGTAAGGGAATATTATACCATTCTTTACGGATAAATCGTCAATGTTCCTATAGAGTTGCTGTTTCTCGATATTGATTCCTGACTCTGTTTCCTAAAACAGACCACAGCACTTCGATGATATTGAGGTTTAGGGACTGTGCGGGCCAGATAAGGTGTTTGACTTGTCCTTTATGTTCCTACAACCATGACTTGATACGTCTATCTGTATGGATCGGAGCATAATCATCATGGAGAACGCCATCTCCTGCAGGAAACAATTTTTGCACCATTGGATGGATCTGGTCGGCAAAAAGTTCAACATACTGCTTCCTAGTCAATCTCCCTTTCGGGGTTATAATAGATCCCCTTTGAAAACCATGAGATGGCCGCCGAAACCCTAAGAAATTTCCTCTACATGTTTGACAGCTGGCATGAGACAGGCATGATAATACGATTGTGTAGGTGTTCTTCAGACATACACGCGTCCTATTAAAGGGAAGAAAATGATCAATGATTCGTCTAACTAAATGCCATATTTCAACGTATCTCTCGACCAGGATTTGTGCTCGTGGCACCACTGTAGAGGACGGTTTGTTTTCACATCTGTTACAAGTAACTTGGGAATTACAACTCTGCCGTAAATGTTTTGTTTTTGATGTTTTCTCTTATCTGAAATGACTGGTACTGGAGCCTGCAGATTCAGATGTAGCTCTACGTCACTTCAGCTGCAGTTGTCTTCTTTTCTGATGTCACAGTCCGCTTCAACACCCATCAATCTGTTTCACTTAGCTTTCCCTTTCGTCCCCTATTTTGTTTCACAGATGATGTCTTTCCGTGATCTCTGTATGCCATCATGACTTCCGGTAAACACCCAAACCCATGGGGGCTGTTGTAACAGATACTCCAATTAAACGCGGTTCAACAATTTGCTCTTCTGCACGGTCTACATATCCCCCAAAGAGCCTGATGCCCATAGTTTCATTACTGCTACTTTACAGTAGAATAATGTATACACTATGTTCTATTAAAAAGTATTGGTCCCTAAACTTTTTTTTAAGGAATACGAAACACTTCCATAAACACCACTAATACTGGTGTGTTACCATTATTTTGATAACCACCGTATATATATATATATATATTATCACACCTTTTGTTCAAACTTAAATAATGACTAGTTGATACCCATCAAATTATGACGGCTAGATAGTAAATAAATGTACTAATACACAAATTATACTCAACACATCATTGCCAAATGTTAAAAATCATAATAATGCGCAGAAACAAATCAATGTGTTTAAGCGGCCTTGTGCTTAGTGAGTATCTAAATCCAGATTTAAAAATCTCACTGAGCATGCACAGAAAACAATTTTTTTAAATTGCAAATTATCGCTAATTAAACAGCGTGAAATAAACAATTTCTATGAGGTTTAATCTTATATTTCCCAAACGCAATTATCGTAAAAATAAAAATGGCAGACAGATATCTACAGAGACTCCTCGGAATAAACGTGTTTAATCATTAAAACATGTCACTGAGCATGCTCAGAAACAGTGAGTTTCTAAAGACAGATTTAAACATGCCACTGAGCATGCGCATAAATCCATTTTTAATTGTAAATTATCGCTAATTAATAGAAATTGCGGTTACAAAAACAAAATTTGACAAATCTACAGATTACAATATTTCGTTTAAGATCAAAATGAAGTAAATTGATGCAGTAGTTTTCTCTCACGGACTGCCCAAAAAGTCGGCTTAGCAACTTAAATATATAGATGTAGTGAGTGAAAAATAATACGCTGTTCACGTATATTTTATAAAAGTAAATTCGTTCAATTTTGACTCTTTTAATTTCTTTTATCTTTTCAGTTTGTAAAAAAAAAGCCCTTTTTTTCAAAGGTGACTTTTAACACTTATATACGACAGGAGCTAAATTTAATTTGATAAACTGCGGCGTTTAGTTTTTTGCTCATCTAAAATTCCGAGTTTGAAGAGCATCTATTTTCCTCACTTTTATCATGTTTTTCCTTTTTTTACATGTATGAAAATATATTCTTTATTAAAAAATATAATCTTAGTCAAAAGTGCACCTATGAATTTTTAATCTGATTCTTTTTGTAAAAGAATTGTGTTTATTCCTTCAGAAGCTCTGGAAATAATGTCCTCCCACCTTACAGAAAGTGAGGTGTTTTTTCCACTTTCTTCCTCCCTTCCGCTACATTCTAACTTTTTTGTCTTAATTCATTGTTTCACCACTACTTTTACCACCGATGACGTCAGAGGTTGCGAGTCACAATTCACAACTCTGTAAATTCATTGTAAAGGCATGTCCATTAATGTCCTACTTTTGATGACGTGCTTTGTATATATGAATTGTTGGGTCGTGGAATACAATTTCATAAGGTACTCGGTTTGCCTCAAACAAACACGGCTAATCCGTGGAGAAAAATCAAGCGTCAGAAAATTGGATTAAAAAGAAATATACTTCATCAGCGCTAATTTGTTTAGTTTGTGTTTTTCATTTGTTCATTTTCATGCGCTTTCGACTTAGAAATGATTTTCAATATGATTCATTCAAAAATAATTTCATTGTGAATCAATATTAAAATATGTTTAATTTTCAAAATAATTTTAATATAAATCAATATTAAAATATAGTAATTTGCAAATAATTTCAATATAAATCACTATTAAAATATGGTACATTTGAAAATAATTTTAGTATCAATCAATATTGAAATATGAAATTTAAAAATAATTTTAATATGAATCAATTTAAAATAATTCCACTTTTAACCAATATTAGATAATATTTCGAAAAGAATTTTTCTTTTTGAGTCAGCCTAAATTTCAGTTATACTTTATTCTCCGCAATTATTTTTATTTTGCGCTTGGCTAGACTACAAAGGTACGTCCCACCGTTCCGAAAAAAGGCATAAGAAAGCTAGAAATTTAACAACTGTAATTATGCGCTTAAAATAACAAATTAACCAATCAATTTTAATATGTTCAGTAATCCTAGAGTGATAGATAGCTGATGTATAATAAATCCCAAAAACAAATAATTTTATATATTGTGACGTCACGTATGTATTGTGCGGTTCTCACGATCTGCGAAGAGCCCTTCGACAGCTGGAGGATTAAAATCACATCCATGCGTTCCCACTGCATTCTAAAACTCTGTGGGGGTCAAAAGGCTATCACATACGGTTTCAGCACCGAAGTCAACATTCCTGGTTTCTACGGGCTAAACTCCCAAGTTTCATCCGTACCTTCAGAATCTGGAGTCCATTGCCTTTTCCCTCGTAAAGATTGCTATTGAGGTCGTCAGTCCGAATATGCTGACGTTATAGAAGTGATATGTTCCCATAAAATGCCATCATAATCCAAGACTGTCAGCCAGCACGGAATTCCTTGCTTCCATAGGCGTAGCGTGCTCTAACTTTTTTGGGGTGGGGTGGGGCACGAATTGAATTATGTTAGGGCCATCCTCAGCGCATTGACTGCCGGACTGTCCTTCAAATATGAAAATTATGATTTTTTAAAAATTGAATAACAATAGAATTGATCTTTGAGTAGTATTCAAAAGTTATGCAATGGGAAAAACAAATATAATATAAATAAAATGAGAAAAAAAAATATAGCATCGAATTTTTGTTACGGATCATATCGTTGTTAAAATCTATTTTAAGGCTAGGGGCATAATCGGCATCTTCAGTTTCAGAGTTTGAATAAACGGGAAAAAACCAACTTTCTTAACAGTTTTCTACAATTTTCTGATATTGACTGAATTTCTATTAACGTTTTAATATATTTCAAGTTAAGTTGGGGGGGGGACGTCCCCCCTCGATGCTACACCTATGATCGTTTTCCGCTCTGAAAATCCCGAAATTTCTAAGAACCGGCCCGCCACCGGCGAAGTTTTCAAGCAGAGTATATAGGTGAGACTGTTTTTTTTTCAGAAGATAGCCCCTGTAACATGCTACCCGAAAGACTGGATTTTGCTCCTATTAAAATCTTTTACACCAGTCTGGTGATGTCGTAACTTGCTCGAGTCAACCTCTTACTTGTTATGTTTTGTATAAGTAAAGCTAAGTTTTTCTTTACTTCTGGCCTGCTATTTTAGACCACTCCGATACCACGCCAGTTGAACACGTTTCCATATCAGTATGCCACAATACATATATACACTCACACTCTTAGAGAAAAAAAAATGACGCCCCAAGGAGTATCCGAACGGGACCAAAATCGGTAGATGTTATGTATATGTGCAGAAAAACAAATTACAATTTGAGAATAATTGGAGGATTTATTCAAAAGAAAGAGCCAAACAAAGTGAAAAAGTCAATAACGCGTTGGTGCACCGCTGGACCTTATGAAAGCAGTTATTCGGCTTGGCATTGATTGATAGAGGTAGTGGATGTCCTCCTGCGGGATATCGTGCCAAATTCTGTCCAATTGGTGCGTTATATCGTCAAAATCACGATCTGGTTGGAGGGCTCTGCCCATAATTCTCCAAACGTGCTCAATGGGGGAGAGTTTCGGTGACCTTGGTGGACAAGGTAGCGTTGGGCAAGCACGAAGACAAGCAGTAGAAACTCTCTCCAAGTGCGAACGGGCATTATCGTGTTGATATGTAAGCCCAGGATTGCGTATGTATCAACACAACAGGGCGTAGAATATCGTCGACATACCGCTGTGCTGTAAGGGCGCCGTGGATGACAACCAAAGGGGTCCTGATATGAAATAAAATGACACCCCAGACCATCACTCCTGGTTGTCGGCCCGTATGGCGGAAGACAGTCAGATTGGTATGCCACCGCTGTCCGGGGCGTCTCTAGGAACGTATTTGCTGGTCATCGGGGCTCAATTCGACGCGGGACTTATCAATGAAGACAATTCTGCTCCAGTCAGTGACATTCCAGGTCGAATGCGCCCGACACCCCTGCAAACCTGCTTGTTGGTGTACAGAGGTCAATAGTAGCCTCCTATGAACGGTCTTTGCGGTCACTGAAGCACCAGTTGCACGTACGATCGAGGATAATGATGAATTTGGGGCTGTGAGTGCCGCTGTGACGATTGTTCGGTCCTCACGTTCTGTCGTTAGGCAGACCGCTTCCTTCTAGAAGCTGTGTTCGGTCATGGTTCACCCATTCCTGCCAACATCGTCTAATAGTGGGATCGCTCCTATCCAAATGCCGAGCGATTCACTGATTAGACCAACCGGCTTCTTTGAGCCCAAATACACGACCTCTCTCAAATGCTGACATCTGCGCATATTGTTCGCGCACCTGTATGTGAGGTATAGTTACTGTCGACCTGAGTACACGGAATGAAATTCGCAAAGAATTTATGACCTGGAATAGAAATTTCTTCTCTTTAATATCCTGCCTGTTGCGCAGTTAAGATGCGCTGCAGCGTCACATGTTCATTCATTGTCGGCCAAAGTTTAAAATTTTGCAT
Source organism: Dolomedes plantarius (assembly GCA_907164885.2). Taxonomy (NCBI): domain Eukaryota; kingdom Metazoa; phylum Arthropoda; class Arachnida; order Araneae; family Dolomedidae; genus Dolomedes; species Dolomedes plantarius. Next base: position 50,078,140 of record OU015502.1, on the reverse strand, counting down.
TTTCCATCGAAACATGTATGCATACCAATTTGTGTCCAATTTGCATTACGCCTTCTTGGTCGGTCTTGTATTTTGTCTAAGAGTGTATATAAAAGTCAATTACCACTCACTGACTGATCATTATATCTTTCGAACCATGAGTCCTATACTAGGAAACTTGAATTTTGTAGAGTAGCTCAGGATAGTCTCTAGTAAATGACCAAGAAATATTTTTAAACAAACTTAAAATTTAAAGATATTATACGGGCTAAGTCACCCAAAAATAAAACACTGACTGACTGACTTATCACCGATTTTTTTAGATCAAGGAAAATATATAATGATATTGACTCGAAATCAAACATCCTTTAGGCACCTTATTGAAGACGGGGCAAAGGTACGTTGTAAAAAAAGGTCATCGATATAACTTGCTACGTTTGATATTTTAACCCTTTTGAACATGGAAAATCATGAAATTCCGATTCTGGGGTACATAAGCATGGATATCATAGATTCAAACAGGCATATCATAAACAGTGTGGAATCAAACAGACATATCATTAATAGTGCGGAATCAAACAAGCATATCATAAAGATTACAGGTTAAAAAAGATATACCATAGACAGTACAAAATCATACATACTATGTACAAAAGCACATAGACAGTACAGATATATCATAGGCATATCATAGCCAGTATGGAATCAAACAGCCACATCTTTAACAGTAAGGAATAAAGCATTGCTTAGACAGTATAGAATCAGAGGCATAGCATAGACAGTCCAGTTTCATACAGATATATTAAAGACCGTACAGAATCAAGCCGCCCTAGCATACACAGTATAAAATCAAAGACACGTAGCATAGACATTACAAAATCAGAGATACATAGCACAGAGGGTACAGAATCAGAGAAACATTACACAGATAGTGCAGAATCCGACAGACTCATCATTGATTGTGCGAAATAGACTTGCCATATCATAGAGAGCACAGAATAAAACAGGCGTATAATTAGCAGTGCAGAGTCAAAAAATTATATAAGTACTAAATAATACAGACATATAGTCAATACAGAATCAGACAGATATATCATAGAATACAGAATCAAACAGACATATAATTGGCAGTGCATAGTGAAAGAGTAATAACATATGTACTGAATAATACAGACATATAGTCAATACAGAATGAGACAGATATATCATAGACTACAGAATCAAACAGGTATACAATTGAAAGTGCAGAACATCTTATATCTGACACCATAATTCTCGTAAAACTATTCGTTATTTGGTTTGAAAAGCTTAAGCTTAAGATAGTATGCATTAAGTCAAGAAAACAAAAAAGAAATGTTTTTATTAAGATCTAAGAGCCTCCTAAACTTGTTTCACATATTCTATAATTGTCTAACGTTGAACAAGGTAAAAATTAGTTACAGTCCTAAAGTTTCTCCTCAATTAGTCCAGTCACAGAGACTAAAAGCGAAAAAAAAATATTTTTTTCTTCTTTTTTCTTGACAGCAGTCCATTAGAATTGAGATTCTGGAACAAAGCCAATCAGTTAATTGTCCTTTTAAGTGGAAGCATTTCGTAGGTGATTGACTCCGTTACGGAAAAAAATTGGGATAATGAACAGAGTGTAGAGAAAGCTCGTGACGTGATAAATCACTCTAACATGTAAGCAACCATTAAATGCACTCTTATAAGAATCCAATAGCAAGAAATGCCGTAATAGTATAAGATAAAACCACGGTAACTGTGTCTATAACGATTTTTGCATATATGACGTATTTAATAATAGTGATTCGTACATAGTGATAAAGAAACAAAAAGCCATTTATTTTGGACCTCAGGTAATGGTGATGCTTCTACTGGCCATTAATTAAATTACATTTATCGATTAATGATGGTTCCTGACTGGTCAAAAGATTCGTTTTTTTACGTAAGGACATTTTTGTAAGTACCTTAAGTTAATGAATTTTATTGGATACCTATAATTTTATGAATTTACTTTTGATGATAGATATTGGTTTCATCCGAGGTAAAACTGAGCCAAGTTGAAAGATAAGAGAAACATAAATGTCGCCAATATGTAAGAAAAATTATGTAATTTTTATGAAAAATACATTAATAAAAATTGACTGCTTTGTTTGGTAATTGTAAAGGTGTATTTCGGAGTTCCCTTTTAATTTAAAAAGTAAACCATAGAAATAAACAAAATTAAAATTCAAGCATAGACTGCTAAATCACTATAACATAAAACATATCCTGCAAAGAAAACATTTTCAATAGAGGATAGCTCAGAAGCTTCATATCCCCATAATGAAAAAAACAAATAAATAATCCAACAGATATATATAAAAAATTATACTAAAATAGACAAAAACAAACAGAAATCAAGCACTCTGGGCATCCACGCACCAACGGCAAGATTCTGCATAAGAGCCGGAACTGAACCATAAAACGACAGAGGTAATCGACAGGTCACGTCATCAGGGGGCCTAACCATGTCAATTACCTCAAGGGGAACTTTCTGAATAGGCTGCAGGTAAGCCCAAAAAACATCCCAAGGCCCTTACGTAGCCATTTTGAGCCCTTACGTAGAACTTCCCTCAACCTAACATCATTAATAATATTAAGAAATTTTGCCTAAGTTATGACAACAAATACTTTTATTGTCATAACCTAGGCAAAATTTCTAACTCTGATTGTAATTGTCATATTGAGGAGTTTAAAAACTTTGTAAATCCAACTTTGGGGCATACCGTAACAGGGGATCTTAATATTATTAATGATGTTAGGTTGAGGGAAGTCCTACGTAAGGGCTCAAAATTTAGGGTAAGAAATAAGGTAAATTTAAAGCAAATTTTAAGTTCTATCACTAAAGATTTAGACTACTTTATTATAAAATTAGCAAGGAAGTACAATTGGCCTATCGAAGGTTTTATGGAGTGGAAGGTACATATTTTACAGGATATAAAAAGGAATTATGAAGAGTTTGGTATGGAGGACAAGAGGGGTTTATTTTTAAACAAAGTTCTATACAGTAAAATTAAAGGTTTAAAAAATAAGTTTATTATTACAGTTGTTGATAAGGCGGCAAATAACTTTGGTTTTATGTGTAAAGATTATTTTAAGCAGTTAATTTCTAGGGAATACAACTCAAATAATACCTATCAAAAAATTAACCTTACCAAAAAAGAAATAGATAATAGGATTTTAGCTTTCAGCAAAAAATTTAAGTTTAAGATTAATAGCATAAAATACCCTACCCTGTTTCCTACAATAAAATTCCATAAAGTACCTACTAAATTTAGGTTTGTTACTTGTAGTACAAATTGTTATAACACTTTGTTCAGTAAAAAGTTTTTTAGCTATTTAAAAATTATTCTAAATAAAATTAAGGTTACCGAAAAAAGCTTTATTATAAATAATAACCAGGATATTCTACATTTTTAAAAAAGTAAGAATATAGATAGCATTTACACGTTTGATTTTGAAAACCTGTTTACCAGTATTCCTCATGATAATTTAATGATTATATGTTCATAAATCTATGATGCTTATTTAGATAGTACTTTAATCTTAAAATGTGACTGGATTGATTTATGTAAATTTAATATTTTTGAAAACTATCTCTTTAACGGCTTATGTTTCTTTAAACAGATAAAGGGTATACCTATGGGAAATAGCTACTCTAGTGCATTTGCCAACCTATTCTTACATTTTTACGAAACTAAATTTCTTAACTCAAATAATATTACCGGATTTAAATATATTGATGACCTCATAATTTTTAACTGTAACGATTTGGAGTTTCTTAATCAAATCTACCCAAAGGAACTTACTTTAAACCGGACTAACGTAAATAATCTTTGTGCGACTTATCTGGATTTAAAAATTAAAATTCAAAATAGGGAAAAAAATAGGAATTTATGATAAAAGGTTAGATTTTAACTTCGAGGTTATTGCTTTTACCAATTCCCATAGCAACTTAAACTATAAAATTTATTATAATATTTTTTACTCACAACTTTACAGAATAAAAAACATATATAACAATGCTGGGGATTTTTTGGAGGCATGTAGCATTTTCGAGGAAAACTTAAGAAAAAACGATTTCCCTAAAAATTTCGGTAATTTAAAAGTTTTAAAAACATGGCATTTAGACTCAGGAATTTTTAAATTTGTTTAGAATAGTATTTGTGTTTTTGGTTATGTTGTAATGGGGGGTGGAGCTATAGTAATGTTACAATGACGTAACCATTAGGATAGAACTGGCTGCTGTTTCACCATAACCGTCACTTACGGAATTGGGGTGTGTAGGCACCGATTATATTGCATTAGGATTTTTGTGTGCTTGCTTGTAAGGTGCGTTGAGCCCATACAGTAAGTTGTGTTTGTCTTTTCATTTTCTTCTTGACTAATTGCTTCTTTGGGGGACTCGGGGGCCTTGGGATGTTTTTTGGGCTTACCTGCAACCTATTCAGAAAGTTCCCCTTGAGGTAATTGACATGGTTAGGCCCCCTGATGACGTGACCTGTCGATTACCTCTGTCGTTTTATGGTTCAGTTCCGGCTCTTATGCAGAATCTTGCCGTTGGTGCGTGGATGCCCAGAGTGCTTGATTTCTGTTTGTTTTTGTCTATTTTAGTATAATGTTTTATATATATCTGTTGGATTATTTATTCCCTTTTAATTATAATACAGTATATAGAAAAAGAGACTTGTATTATTAACTATTCCTTTAGCATTTTAATTCAAATATATATTTAAATGAATCAATTAAAAGTAGCAATAATTTCTTAATAATGATTACAGGGAGAACTTTTAATAGATTCACTTTATAATAATTGTGAAAAACCACTTGTTAAATACACGATTCGAATTTCGAAGGATGAATCGAACTTCTTCATGAACCAAGTCAGATATCGAACCCCGTACAATAGATGGCGCAAAAACAAGCTTTTGCTTTTCCCACGAAAAACAAATCTGAGAAGGGTGCTTAACTGCCAACCCGAGATTTCAATACATATTTGTAAACAGAGTGTATAATTAAAATACGTTTAGAGAAATAGGAAAAATTAAAACTCCCATTGAAAACAGAGAATCTTACTTCATCGTGGAAAAAAATAACTGAAAAAACATGCTGCATTGGAGTTGTAAGGATAATTAATGTATGGCATGCATAATTTGCTTCGATTTCATATAGCTTTGTAGATATCTGTATATTTAGGACCTGGGGTAGTCTTGTGGTAGCGCGCTGGTCTTGGGACTGAGACTGGGTGTGCTCGACTCGATGAACACCATTCAATACATTCGTGTCTAGGCTGTATTAGAGGAGTTTTAAATACGTAGACCGGAAAGTCCTTCTATGGGGTCAGAGTCCTTCTATGGGCAGAGTGGTAGAATGTACGTTCCCTCCAGATGTTGGCTCTGGGGGGTAATTGGTCAAAATTGAGGTGGCACCTATCCCAATCGAACTCCTAACCTTGTGGTGCCTTCTTAAACCGGACCCGCACCTCTCAACCCGCGAAGCATCTATTCACCTGTTCCGGAACACTTTCGGCCAGGGGACATAAGCAACGACACCAACAATAGTCAAAATGAAGGGGCACCATGGAACGGTGCCAGTTGGCTTCTACGGTGTCCCCATTGAAAGCAACTATCGATTCTCACGGATTATTTGCGAATTTATTTAGTGATAAGTGCCCCACACTGGCAATCAGTAAATAACACGAAAATGTCTGACTATTTTTAGTGCATCTGACATATGATATATATATATATATATATATATATGACAGGCGTGTGGTTTGCATGTTCTCAGATTAATTCGAAGTCATCATGTTAATACTGGTGGCGAGTGGTAAGTAGTCTAAATCCAATAAACAAACATAGTTCCAACTCAATCAAGCCAATTTATTTCACCTTCCAGCAACCACTGATCCAAGTAGCGCATATTTGAGCTCTCGCCATTTTCAAATTATGGACCCAGCTGACACGCGTCCACTAGCAATGAATTAAATCCCGCCGTCTGATTAAACGCTATTGTTTTTCTGCCATCCAAAGCCACCGCGCATGCCCACATGATCTCTGTGACGCATACACCGGAGATGAACCATGGGTGTGGCTACAGATGTCAATCAATCCAAAGGGAATTTCCCCGATTTCTCTCGATGTATTTCGAACCAAGATATGAGAATAGTGGCGAATTACGCCACGACAATAAATTAATTACTAAGCCCCCTTTAAATTTAGAATAATTATTTCGTTCCCGCTTAAGTCCGACAACTTCCCCCCCCCCTTGAAGGCGTGCACACAAGGAGTAGCTAATTCCCTGTGGCAACAACCCCTACGATAAAAAAAACATTACATCAGTAGACTGGAAAACATGCTGAGTAGGGACGTCTCTCTACACAACAGGTTCCAGTGAAAAACCCCTTAATTAAAAATCAACCGTTCCCTTAACAACCCCTGGATTAATTCTTTCTGTTCTGTAAGACTTGGAGCAGTGGTTTAAAAATACACAGTTTACAATTTTTCAAGTTACACAAAAATTCTTGAGTTGTACAATATTATATCACTGATGACTTGAAGCAAAATAAGAAAATATTACAGCATTATCTCTAAATATATCACTATAAATTCAAAATATCACCTTAATTATACCAATATATAATCTCAATAGGACATCACCTGAAAAACAATGTCATTTCAAAAACTCACCTAGGAACAAATTAATTGAAAATCACAAAATAACTATTACCCATTAACGTGGAATGTTAGTAGCATTTTACAATCTAAAGTACTGGCTTTAATACTTTCATCTACCTCGTTGAGTGGTAATGTAATCAACAGTCCTGTAGGCTGTCCACTCATCTTATAATTTTATAACAGTTCCATTTTAAAATTCTACAAGTATGACTTTATTTACACAGATTATGGTAATGTGACAATGGAAGTACATGAAAAAATATTTAAATATATGAAAGACAAAACTAAATGCGGTCGACCGGCTTGTTTGGAGGCCTCCTTGACATGGTTGACCCTGTAAAATACTCAGAGACACAACATATTAATAATTGAAAAAATATAAATATTGATCAATTTCCCAAGGGATTATTTTTCTCGTATCTTGTACTTGCCGAACGACACAAATGTATTTTGACATCAATTACAATACAGTTTATCTTTTTAGAGCTCCTTTATTCCTTCGACTTACTTATGAAATACAAACATATGAAATTACACATGAAATTCAAAATTCTCTACATATTATTTACACTTCAGAATATTCGTGAGGCTTATATTCATTATATTTGTGAGGCTTAAATATGGGGGGCGATCACGCTACCTTAAAATGGGATTTTAGTTATTAAAATATAGGATTTAACAATTAAAAAGTCTGGGAGTTCAAATAAGCGGCGTATGTATTGCAGTGAAAATGGAATTAATGGGTCGGCTTGATTCAATCTCCGAAGAACCACAGATTCTAAAGGGAAATTCCCCTTTTCATTATATAATCTTGGCGCATCTGTGGTTTGAGCGTCGAAGAGAAAGGAACTGCTGAATTAAGCAAAAAAAAGAACATGTACGATATGACATCACGCATAAGTAATGAGCGTCACTGAGCGTTGGTTTAAACGTTGAAACAAAGAAAAATCGGCAGAGCCATGGAAAACTAGGGAATGGAAAGGATGTGTGCGAAACAAAATTTCCGTGGCTCTCCGGGACTGTCTGCCGTTTTCAGGATAAATTTTAAGAAGAAAATTGTTGTGAATTCTAAACAAATAAATAGGTAAAATATTAAATTAAGTTAAATTGGGATAAAATTAAGGTAAGCGTTTTGATTTAAATTTACAAAATAAACATGCCAAATAGTTTTGAAGTGTAATGTTACATGAATTAATAATGTTAATAACTATGTCGCGAAAAATTAAAAACAAATGGTTCTGAAAAAATGTTGTTAAAAATGAGAAATATCAAAAATTACTAAATTGGTTAAATTAGCAATTGTACAAGTTGAAGATGTGAATTATTTTTGACATTAAAGTATTGAAATTTTAAAATTGAAATTGTATTGATGAAAATTGAAATAAGTAACTATTATATGTAAAATGTGAAAATTTTGGAAATTGGGGTGACAAGTTAAAATTCAGTAAAAAATGTTCTGACAATTTGAAACTATTGGTAATAAAAAATGAAAATTTTAATATTGTTAAAATTAAGTACATGTTGAAAATTGTTTTCTGGGGATGATCATTCCCGTCAATCCTGTTTTGATCGGGGAGGGGGGAAAGCTAGATAGCAGAATATTAGTAACAAATATTGGTAAAATTTTGAAAATTGTAATTTCATTATGTTTTGAAAATTTATGAGTTTTGGTATAATTATTGGAAAATTTTAGAACATAATAGGGTTAAATTGTTCATTTTGGTTTTGTTGCTGTTGGCAGTCTCGTCATTTTGTAAATATTTTTAAGGTTTATTGATTAAAAGTGCTTATTTTTCAGTATATTGCATATCGGTGCTCAAGTGTATATAATTGATAAATTCTGGATATAATTTTATAAGTATTTTTTAGTGTATTGATATAAATTTATTTGATATATGATATTTGTGAGGTCGGGAATTGAGTTGTATTGATAAAGATGTAAGGTCTGAAGTTTTAATTTTTGAAATTTGTAGAATTGTGAGTTTTGATCAAAGTGTGAGCGTATTAACATATTTTATCAAATTGAGTCTAGAAGCAGAACAAGCATGAGTTCAACCATGTCTTCTTCAAACTTGAGTAGGTTTTAAAATTGGTTTTGAATGAAATGAAAAGTTTATGGTATTAAAATGTATAGGAAAGTGTTGTATTGAAAGTTAATTTCATACCTCAATGATTTAATTGCCTTTTTCATATTGATAAATATTGTGTATTTTGAGTATAATCATTTAAAGTTGATCTTTTAAAATTGTTATTGTGCTTTTTGGTTAATAATTTGATATTCATTTCTTGTGTATTTTTGGTCGCCACTTGATTTACTAGTTTTTGGAGGTCTCCCTGGAAAATTTTCAGATAAGCATGAGTGTAAAGACATGCTTCATTATTTTGTAAAACTCAGAGGTATAATATTTTGTACATCACGGTGAAAACGAAAAATTTTTGAAATATTAGAGAATTTGAAATTTGTATTAGGGTTAGGTTTTTCACTAATGATTTGTTGTGTCAAATTTGAAGTTTCGGAGGAATCAGGTATCCCCGATGATACGCTGAAAGCTGTTAATAATATTCCCAGTGCTGTTGTGGAGTATGACCACCATAACAGACTCTGAGGAAGGGTTTTAAATTCTAATAATAGTGTTATAAATAAAATTATTTTGTATGAAGCTTTGTGACACCCCAATTTTTTACAAGAACTGTAAATATTTCAAGAACTCTGAACTTTGTCAATTTTAAAGTCAGGACTCATTTTCTAGGTGATGGACTCAAGGTGCTTCGGCACGAGGTTTGTTTTTCTTGAGCTAAAAAGGATAGTGTGGGTGTTCACGGAAATTTTATTTGCCATTTTCTTACAAGTTCAAGTTATATTTTGTGTTTATTAAATTTAATTTTAGTGTTCTATTAATAATGTTGATGTAATATTCTTTTACAATTAATTTTGATATTTTAATAATTACTGCTGTGTTATTGTTGTCATAATATTTTAAGTGATTCGATGTAACTTCTGTCTCGAATGGAGACATTTATGTAACTTGTATTTTTTCTCAGCTCCATGGGGTAAGGTGCACGAATTTAGTAAATAAGAATATTAATTTTAGTTTTTTTTAAAATTAGATGTCAAATATTTAGGAAAATTTAGTTAATTTTGATGTGGTTGAATCAAGTCGTAAAAAAGAATAAATTAGTTGGGTTTCTCAGATTTTGTTGTGTGGGGAAGGATCCGCCCTGCACGGCAATTTTCAGTTGATGATTAAGTTAATTTTAGTTGTTTTTCTCTTCTGGAGACGTGTTGCAGGGAACTGGCCATTCTTTGTGTGCACGCCTTCAGGAGAACGATCGCCCTATTCTAATCGTAAATGTAATTTAATTTTAGTTGGTTAAAATGGGTTAACAAGATGATGATGACTTTCAGTAGCTAGGGTTATTAGTTATTTTTTTGTTGGGTGGGAGACGTCCCAACTCAGCATATTTTCTAGTGGGTTAGAAAAAATCTTTGAAATTGAATTTTGTGTTTTCTCTTCTGAGGACGTGCTGCAGAGATTTAGCTACTCCTTCTGTGCACGCCTTCAGGGGGACGGGGGGGGAAAGTTGTGAGGCTTAAATATGGGGGGCGATCACGCGACCTTAAAATGGGATTTTAGTTATTAAAATATAGGATTTAACAATTAAAAAGTCTGGGAGTTCAAATAAGCGGCATATGTATTGCAGTGAAAATGAAATTAATGGGTCGGCTTGATTCAATCTCCGAAGAACCACATATTCTAAAGGGAAATTCCCCTTTTCATTATATAATCTTGGCGCATCTGTGGTTTGAGCGTCGAAGAGAAAGGAACTGCTGAGTTAAGCAAAAAAAAGAACATGTACGATATGACATCACGCATAAGTAATGAGCGTCACTGAGCGTTGGTTTAAACGTTGAAACAAAGAAAAATCGGCAGAGCCATGGATAGATAGCATCGAGTAAAGATGTGTGCTGAAGGCGCACAGATTTTAATGGGGATTGGGAAGCCATATCTTTTAGTTATGGAGCTGAGAGTCATTAAGTGATTTAATAAATATGTTAGTAAATGATAATGGAGTTGTCGTCATTGTATTTGAGTTTGGATTCTACATTGCCTCGCCATCGGACCACGGACTTCAAAATGATTAATAGGATATTTGGAATGATGTGTTAAATAGATCGGGCGTGAAGCACCAACGTCCGACATATATATATATATATATATATATAACAGTTCCGTAACTAAATGACTCACTGACTGACATCCAACTCACAGACCAAACCTCTGGATCTAAAGGGCTGAAATTTTGCATGGCGATTCTTCTTATAGTGTAAGGGTGCACTAAGAAAGCTTTTTGAAAAATTCTTCTTAGATTTTTTAAATTAAATTTTTAAGCTGTTTTAGTAACTTTTTTTAAGTTTGCATATAAAATAATTATTTGAGGTTTATAAAATTTATATCACCATAAAGATCATAAAAATTACTTTAAAATGAAATATTTTTCGAATCTTTATCTCCCTTTTCTGATTTTTGGTGAATTTTTAAAGATTAATTTTTAGAATTTAATTTATTAAAATGCTGATCACGTGATTTCTTCTTCTGGTACTTTAAATAAATTTATCGTCACGTGCATAACAACTAGATAGACAAAAAAATAATTTTCTTTTCTTGCTAATGCAGCAGACGATTGTACATTATCCAAAAAAATATTAAAATACAGTAAACGATATGTTCCTCAAACTGTACTATATTAACTGTACTATATTCTTTAGTATGTCCTATTAGATTTAATTTGAATATTTTCTTCTACATTATTTTGTCTTTAAAAATATCCGTTACGATTTTTTTATAAATATATTTTTTCGTTTTTTTCCATTTTTTCGTTTCAATCATTTGCATGCATTGATCGTTGTATTTATTATAAATATATTTATATATATTTTTGGCATTAATTTCATACATTGACTATTGTATTTAATTTGTATGTACTCCGTAGCGAAGTACGGGTTTTCAGCTAGTATATATATATATATATATATATATATATATATATATATATATATATATATATATATATATATATATATATAACATGCAAAACCAAAAACCCTTTCTGTATTCCAAATTCGTTTAAATTCCCTTTAAAATTAATTAAGAGTAAGTAAGTAATTTTCGTTTTAAGAACAAAGGAATTGAGAGTATTCTAAATAGAAAAGTAGGCAATTAATATATCATCCCTCAATCCCCAATCTCGTGGGAGCCAAACTTATATAACAAGCCACGGGATTCTGAGCCCAGAAAACTGGCCTAGCCAACAGGTGCAGAGTTCAAGGGTCATGTGACAAGGACATCATGAAGATTATTTAAGCCACAGCTAGGGTTTGCGCGAGGATCACTCTTTCTCTCTGTTTTCGTTACTTGTTTGCTTCTCTCTCTCCTTCCCTTTTTCGCTGACTAATTCCGACAATTCTACGATGTAAAGTCTGTATTCACAAGCCCGGGCAGAAGAGACTGGTGGCATTACTATTGTGTGTGTCCGTCCGTAAATGCACCTGTGCTTTGCTGAATGTCTTCTGAATAATATCGTCGAGTTTTTGAATAAATCCATTTAATGGATACCGTTCGTGCGTCGCATCTCTGTTCTGTGTGTCCCTTCAATGCCTGACCTCTCTGTGGTTTTTCCTCCCGTATGTGCTGGTTACAATATGTATGATTAGTGTTTCTCAAGTCTCTTCTCTTCGCTCCTGTTACAAATACATATTACGTGAACCCATCTCATCTGCATAGTTAAGAGTTAAAGGTTATCGTGCTTGTATGTCCGACATCATTACTTACATACATTGTACGCACACACGTATGAGGCGGTGAAAGGCAAAGTGGTGTAAGTCACATTTTCAACTTTTTGTATTTGAGGGCAAAAATATAATCTCCATGTTCAATTTACAATGGAATCGCAAATAATTATTATTTGAAATATTATAATGATTATTATGAATTATAATTTGTTCAATTTATTGAGGATTTTTTTGTAGTTTTTGCAGTAAAACGCTTTTGACTTACACCACTTTATTTACTGACTTACACCAATTTGCCTTTCACAGCCTCATATATATGTGTGTGTGTGTTTGTTTGTTTCGTTGTCTGTGTGTCTATCTGTCTGTCTGTTTGTTTGTTTTCATTCCCGTTTTTCTCAAAACTACGATTTTGGACTTGATACATTTTACACTGCAAACACAGAAATAACAAATCACTATCCGATCATGTGATCCAATGTTCTGCTGGCCCCGTCTCATATTATCATATGAAATCAAGAGAAGTTTAATACATCGGCCTTGTAAGCGTAATATATTCTATCAAATACACCAATGGTACACTAATAAAGCAATATTGCTGTTGTGTGTGTGTGTGTTTGTTTTCTTTAATTTTGTATATTTCGTAACAGATTGTGTAAAAAAAGTATCGCTGTACTGAAAGACACGCAAACAAACATATGAACTGTTAGCCAAATTCAAGTTTTTTTCCCCTTTCATACTGGAGTTATGAGTCCGGGAAAAAAAGTGCCAAGATAGACAGGTTTTGTTCACGAAGTCTGCCTGACAGACTGCATAATTTTTTTGGAATTGATCCAAGTTATGGTAAAGAAAAATACATGTGGCATCCTACAGAAGAGAAAAAAAAATGAACAGTAAACTGATCTGCAGAACGTAAGCAAAAATAGTGCCTAAGACCTATAGAATTAATATGGATATGAAACGCATCATCAGCAAATTGAATGATTTGCAAAAGGATTTTTGTAAGCCTGATTTAGATTTTCCTGAATTTTTCAAAAAAAATTATGTTTGTACAGTTTGATAACCATTTGGGTGTAAATAAAATAACTCTGCATTAAAGATATTATGTCGGGTGTAGGCTTAAGCTCTTAATAAAGGATTTAAAATTTCATATTCCAAATTATTTTTTTCTTTCTGTTTTCGGGTATAAATTTGGAAAAAAAACATTCAAGCATTCAGTCGGTTTCTGTATAGTTTAATTTTTCTCCTTTGTATATATTTATCGTTAGGTAAGTAAATTATGTTAAATATAGATCCCACGGTTGATTGCAAACACATTGGAATGATTAATATAAATTCTCAAGACATTGCTGAATACTCAAATCAGCAATATTGCTTTAGTGTACCATTGGTTTATTTTATAGGAAAAAAACACTTACAAGGTCGAGGTATTAAACTTCTTTTGAGTTCATATGATAATATGAGACGGGGTCAGCAGAACATTGGATCACATGTTCAGATAGTGATTTGTTATTTCTGTGTTTGCAGTGTAAAAAGTATCAAGTCCAAAATCGTAGTTTTGAGAAAAACGGTTTGAAAAAAAACGGCTTTTTTTAAAGTCAGTTTTTTAAGTGAAATTTTTATTTATTTTTAAATGTAAATTTTCCAATTTTATTTTTGTTGAGAAAATATTGTTAAGTCCTTGATTGGGACATAACCCCTTTAACACTAACATGTTTGCAATTTGTTTCACATATCCCAAATTTTCCCTGATGAATAAAAATATTTAGGAGTGTAATTTGACTTAGCTTTCTGTACCCTGCCGTAGCGCTTGATTTTTCTAACCTGCCTATTTTGATGACTCATTTTAGCCCGTTTTGGACATGAACACCCTTTGCACAGCAACCACAGATTTCATTGTTAAAGGCAACTAATAAAATGGTAAGACACCGCTTGCGTTACAATAGGTTTACCAGATTTCGTACCTGAGTCTTCAAGTATTACTGTATGAGTGTACACAACAGGTGTACATATATGTATATAGTGTTGTGTATATATATATATATATATATATATATATATATATATATGTATATATATAATGTATATAGTGACACTACAAAGCCAACCCGTTGCCGCATACGGATTCATCCCCTCTCCGGCACGTTGTGTACACTCATACAGTAATTCTTTATTCATCATAAGCTTCTCTGTGCCGAATTTAAAAATTTGTATACAAGATGGTTTGGTTTAGTTTGGTTTGGTTTGGAGCATTATGGTCAGTTTTTGCTACAAGAGGGAAAATTAGTCCGGGACCTACTGTTTAAAGCCGATTCTGAACGAATACATCCATCTATGCCAATAGTGGAATTTGAACCCAAAGACTCTGGTACGAAATCTGATAAACCTATTGTAATATATATATATATATATATATATATGTGTGTGTGTGTGTGTGTGTGTGTGTGTGTGTGCGTTTGTTTGTTTGTTTGTTATGAAACTTCTTTAGCCGGCCACTCCTCTAAACGACCCTATCTCGTTCGGCATTGATTAAAAAATACATAAAGCTAGTGTTATGAAAGAAACCCCTCAAACGGCCACTTTCGCTCGGAACCATGACTGGCTACTATAGAAAAGTTTCCCTATATATATATATATATATATATATATATATATATATATATATATATTGAATATATATATATATATATATATATATATATATATATATATATATATATATATATATGTATATATGTATATATATATACACGCTGTGTTTACATCGTGAAACATGGCGGTTACGTTTTCTTCGCTAAAGTATGCAGTTAGAATCTGAAACATAAACGCTCGTTTTCATTGCAGTTCTGTTTAATCAAAATAAGCAAGGGGAATATTTCTCAAAAGTAGTGTAGACGGTATTTTTGGGTTCAATATTTCATTTTTTAAACGGCTTACAGCGTTTTTATAGCGCAAATCGCAACTTACAGCAATTACTGCTTAAGATATTATTATTAAAGGTATTCCATCTTTCTGGATACATGTTGTGCTTTTGTATATTTATCCTTATTACTATTTCGGCTTTATTTTTTTGGTGGGGGCCCGGTTGGCAAAGGAATCGGGACAGTGATCTGAGGGTTGAGGGTTCGAGGCCGGTCGCTACCAAAATCCACCGCCCTGTTAACTAATGGTGGCCGGGGCACGTAAAATAGGGCGTGGATGCAATGTCCTCCAATTTCTCAAATTTACTTCTGGAGGTGCTGGTGCAAAAGTTCCCGTCTCGTCACTTGACTCGTTTCAAAATTATGGGACAGGCATCTACCCCGGCTCATAGGGGGGGGGGGATGCTGATCCTCCTATACGGTGTTCCCAGAAAAGTGGCCCGCAAAACCGCGGTGTCATATGACGGTAAGGATACTGTCCGTCTGCCGCATTGGACAAGAAGATATATATATATATATATATATATATATATATATATATATATATATATATATATATATATATATATATATATATATATATATATATATATATATATATATATATATATATATACTTCAAGCATTTCTTTCATTAATACAAAGCTAGGGTCTAAAGGACTATGTTCGTAATATTAGTGAGAACGATTCCCTAGCTTGAAGATTTGTGGAAACAAGCCAAGTGGAAACTTCTTTGGGTGGAAAACATATGTAGGTGAATGATTAAAAAGAATGATTACCAAAAAAAAAGGCAGAAAATTACTTATGATAAACGAGGAATCGAGAGTAGTAAAAATGTTCCCTGATAGATAGGACATAAGCCTCATTAATAATCATAGTTTTAACTTTGCTTTATGCCTAACTAAAATGTATAGTCTCTGGTGTTTCAAGGAGATGTTTCATGAAGAGGTAACATTCACAGAAAGAAAAAATTCTCATTGATCAATTTTTACGTTCCGGAGTCGTGGAAATTAGCAAATGTTAACATTTTATTTTTAAAATCTTGCGTTAGTGCATATCATTAAACAGAGTGTGTTATTAACTATTATTTTTTCAAGATATAAGGATATTTTTTTTTCTTTATTTAATATTAAATCCAAAAATTTGTATACTACTTGACTTGAGTTCAACAAATTATAATAGCGGGAATGTATGTATATATGCAGAGTAAATATATATATATACATATATATATATATATATATATATATATATATATATATATATATATATATATGTACATATATATATATATATATATATATATATATATATATATATATATATATATATATATATGTCACGGTGCTTACACTGTGTGCCACCACGTGCCTTTGACTGGTCGAGATTGCACCAGTCCGAACGAGTGGGAGCAATTAATTATCGATGACCATGAACTCTCCGCTGCGAAAAATAACTTACTTCCTGAATTGGAAAACGCTAGAATTTCTAAGATTGTAAATTACCGTTCGACGCTCATTTGCCAAATTTTAACCCTAATTAATATAGTTAAATGTAGTTTACGTTTTCGATATTGTAAACTCATGGACAAAAAAATTAGCGCACCAAGAAGGAGTCGTCAAAATGAAACGAAATTTTACATACGTAATGACTACTTTGATATAAGTAAATGATAGGAAAATCAAAGAAAAAGGATAATTTATTTCAGAGAAAAAGGCAACAGAACGGAGGAGTTAATACTCCGTTGGACCCCCTCTAGCGCGAATGCACGATGCGATACGATCGGGCATTGAGTCATACAAGTTCTGTATGATGTCTTGAGACATTTCGTTCCATATTTGCTGTAACCTTGCCTCTAGTTCGTTCAAACTCGTGGGATGCCCAACTCGTCGTCCCAAATGATCCCAGATATGCTCGATTGGAGACAAATCTGGGGATCGGGCAGGCTAAGGAAGGGTAGTAACAGTGCGGAGACAGTCTTGTGACACCCTTGCCGTATGAGGCCGAGCATTGTCTTGTTGAAAAATGGCTCCTGGGAGCCGTTGCATGAGTGGCAACACATGTGGTTGCAGGATTTCATGAACATACCGCTGGGCTGTCATGGTGCCACGGAACAATACTAGGGGTGACCGTGTGTTGTAGGCAATGGCACCCCATACCATCACACCAGCTGTGGGAGCGATGTGTCGCTGTACAGCAAAGGCAGGATTGAAGCGTTCACCACGGGCTCTCCACACACGAACACGATTGTCATCACTGCCGAGATTGAATCTGGATTCGTCGCTAAAGACGAACTGGTTCCATTCCGCTGCAGTCCAGTTTCCTCGTGCGTGGCAAAACTCCATACGGAGGCGTCGATGGGTGGGCGCCAAGGGCAGCACACGTAATCGGCGCCGCGATACCAACTGTACTTCAGCAAAGCGCCTTCGTATGGTTCGAGTAGACACATAGGCCCCTAGTGAAGGTGCTACCTGTGCCTGGATGGCGGCCGATGAAGCAGTTGGCTCTACGCGTGCATTTCTTACGATGTGGCGGTCTTCTCGACGACTGGTCTGTCGAGGGCGTCCTGAGCCTGGTCTTCTTGTACATGACACCTCTCAGGTCCACTGGTCCCAACACCTCCTCACAACACAATCAGAGCGGCCTAATTGACGAGCTACTCGCCTAGCTGACCACCCAGCTTCCATCATCCCGACGATTCTCCCCCTCTCAAACTGCGACAACTGCTTATATTGTCTTCGAACATGGCGTAATGGCATGTCTATCTCAGCTCTTCCTTTGTAAATGATTCAGCACACTCAAAAAAGCTTTGGTTACCTGTTTTATACTCCACAGAGTACGATGTTCAACTCCCTCTACCGGCTATACGTAATGCGCAATCACGCTGCATTTCTAATCATTTGCATATCTCCCTGACATGTACCTTCATTGCAAGTTTCGTTACGATCCCACAATTATTTCTTGGTGCGCTAATTTTTTTGTCCATGAGTGTATATACAGTGTGCGTTCCATAAGTAATGCGACCAATTTTTTTCGATACTCGACTGTACACCGCAGCGCACTCTAACTTGTTGGGCTAGATGGAGGGGGGTGTTAGCTTCATAACGCACCCATTCTCAGTCGGCTCCGATTTGCCGGAAAGTCAGGACGTGCGTTTTGGAAAGCCCGTTTTGAGCTTAATGTAACACGGCGCGATGGATCGTTTTATGGAGTAACGTTACTCTATCAAATTTTGCGTTAAACTTGGGAAGTCGGCCACCGATACGTTTCTATTAATTCACCAAGCCTTTCGAAGTATCACAAGATCACCGATGGCACAAGTCGTTCAAGGAGGTCCGAGAGGATGTCGCCGACGACCCCGCAGTGGACGTCCATCCACCTCCCGAATCGACGAAAATGTGACGCGTGTGCGTGATTGTTTGAAATCTGACCGACGGTCGAGCCTTCTAATGGATAGCAGAAACTCTACAGAGGCCAAAAAAACTGTTTATCGTATTGTAACCGAAGATTTGAATATGAAAAAGGTGTGTACCAAACTGGTCCCAAAAATGTTGACCGACGAACAAAATGACATGCGAGTGCTCCGGTGCCAAGAACTCTTGGAAATGTATGAAAAAGATCCTACTTTTTTAAACTCAGTTATCACAGATGATGAGTCATGTTTTGAATACGACCCGGAAACAAAAAGGCACAGTTCAGAGTGGCACACCCCATTGTCGACCCGGCCCAAGATGGCACGCATGAGCAAGTCGAGGATCAAAACCATGCTCATTGTCTTCTTTGATGCCAGAGACACTGTCTACCACGAATTCGTACCTACCGCAACCACTGTCAGTGTAGCTTTTTACTTGGAATTGCTCAAAAGACTGAAAAGGAGTGTCTCGCGCTGCCGAAGTGACATCAAGGAAGCATGGAAACTTCATCCCGATAACGCGTCAAGCCACAGCACCTTCGTTGTCAACGATTTCCTGGCCAGGACACACCCCCCCCCCTACTGGTTCCCCAGCCTTCCTACAGTCCTGACGTGGCTCCTACAGACTTTGTTTTGTTTCCTCGCTTAAAATGAGCCCTGAAAGGGAAACATTGGGCCACGATTGAAAAGATCCAGGCTCATGTTACATCGGTTCTAAAAGACCTCCCTTAAAAGGCCTTCCATGATGCCTACCAGGCCTGGAAACACCGACTCCATAAATGTATCAACGCAGGAGAGTGCTATTTTGAAGATTTTTAACTAATTATACGAATATGTCCAATAAAGGATTTTTTATTAATTTGGTCGCATTACTTATGGAACTCACCTTGTATATATAGATACCTGCAATGGCCGAATGACTTGGACGATGGTGTTCAGTCCCAGAACTTGTCAGTACGATAAAATAAAATATTCATACTGTCATCCACAAAAAAAAATCATTTGTTCATTCAGAAATAAATCTTAGAAGAAATATTTTATCTGCTCTTTACGAACAGATAAAAAATATTTTAGAAACATATAGTGTTCTAATCCTAAACATATTGTAATACGATTTCTGTAATTAGTGTAGGAAATGAAAGGAGACTAATGATTCGATTCATAACATTAATGACAGTCATCCACTAGCTTGGATATTTTGTAAACAAGCCAAGCCAGGACATCTCCGATTGGAAACAATGCCAAGTGAATGATTAGACGAAAGAATATGAAAGTTGTAAAGATCGCTTGTAATTATTTGGAACTGAGGAGAAAAAAGCTGAAATTAATGTTCATAAGACTATAAATGAATTGATTAAGATAAATTAAATTATTTAAGACAATAATATGTTTGAAAGGCATAAGATTGTTGAATGGTGATAAATTTTCTTAAATGAATAAATACTCAAAAAAAAACAATTTCAGTTGACGTCTTAAAATAATATGCAATCAACAGTGTCAAAAAATGTTTATTTCTTTGTTTATAATCAGAGCTGAGAAAACTTTATGATTTTGTCTCAATAATATCGTAAAAATGACCTCATTATACAATCTGACAGCTGGATATATTCCAGATACGATGTCTAAGATTTAAATTGAATACAAAACATTTAAAATATAACACTAATGAGTGTGATTCACTAGTGGGGAGAATTTAGAAAAAACCCACCTATTTGGTGAGGAAACAATAGGTAATTCACCTGTTATTTATTGTTAATGGATAAGAGAGTTTATATGATTATGTATATTCAATAGATTGAGAGACTCAAAAAATAATATTTACAGTTAGGAACTGAACAATAGTTATCTAAATTATTGGAGAAAGGAAATAACAAGAAAACCTTTTTTTTATAAAATAGTTGGAATAAATTATCTAGTCCTGATATCACAATGCTAGACATATTCATCACACGATGTCTGTTTAATACTGGAAATTAAATTTAAAATGACTCAAAATATAACACTAATGCGTGTGAGTCACTAGTGGGGAGAATCTAGAAACAACTCTCCTATTTGGTGAGGAAACAGGTAATTATCCTTCACCTGTTATTTATTGTAAATGGGTAAGAAATATTCAATATAACAAATATTCAACACAGAAAATATATAAAATTTGTAGTCAGGAACTAATGTCTATGACTAATACCGGAAACTAAAAGTATACCGGAATATAAAACTTATGAGTGTGATTCGCTAGTGGGGAGATTCTAGAAAAAACTCACCTTTTTGGTGTGGAAACAGTAGCATGTGATTATCCTTCACCTGCTGTTGTTAATACATATAAAAGTTTATATGATTATACAATAGAATAAGAGAGTCAAAAAGTACGATTTATAGTCAGGAGCTGATCTAATTATCTAAAATAATTGGAGAAAGGAAACAACAAGAAAACCTTTTTATTAATAAAAGGGTTTGAATAAATTACCTAGTCCTCATATCATAATGTTAGATATATTTATCACACGATATCTATGGTTAATCCCAGAAATTAAATATAAATTCACTCAAAATATAACACTAATGAGTTTGATTCACTAGTGGGGAGAATCTAGAAACAACTCACCTATTCGGTGAGGAAACAATAGGTAACTATCCTTCACATGTAATTTATTGATAATGGGTATGAAAGTTGATATGATTATATATATTCAACAAAATGAGAGAGATCAAAAATTAAAATTTATAGTCAGGAACTGGTGTCTATGACTAATGCCGGAAATTAAAGACAAAACGACTCAAAATATAACACTTATGAGTGAGATTCGCTAGTGTGGACATTTTAGAAAAAAAACTCACCTCTTTGGGGTGGAAACAATAGCATGTGATTATCTTTCACCTGCTCTTGTTAATGTATATGAGAGTTTATATGATTGTAATAGAAATCCAAGTATAAAAAACAAAAACTAAAGAAGTAAAATAAATCAAAACATAACGAGACAATCGACCGGCATCTTCATTAGGAGACCTAACCGAATCGGTCAACTGAAGGGGGAGATTCTAGAAAAAGATTCTAGAACAATAGCATGTGATTATCTTTCACCTGCTCTTGTTAATGTATATGAGAGTTTATATGATTGTAATAGAAATCCAAGTATAAAAAACAAAAACTAAAGAAGTAAAATAAATCAAAACATAACGAGACAATCGACCGGCATCTTCATCAGGAGACCTAACCGAATCGGTCAACTGAAGGGGGAGATTCTAGAAAAAGATTCTAGAACAATAGCATGTGATTATCTTTCACCTGCTCTTGTTAATGTATATGAGAGTTTATATGATTGTAATAGAAATCCAAGTATAAAAAACAAAAACTAAAGAAGTAAAATAAATCAAAACATAACGAGACAATCGACCGGCAACTTCATCAGGAGACCTAACCGAATCGGTCAACTGAAGGGGGTGGGGACTTTCTGAACAGGATGTATGTGAAGCCAAAATAGATTCGAAGTCCCCGAGATACCCACATTAAAAACAGAAAGTCAAAAGCATTAGAAATTACACCACAACATTAAGTACACTAAAGAACCACACAAAACAGAAATTTACGTTCAAACTTACCCTACCCCGATTAATTGAGAAGTGACAGTAGACGTAATTATATTTTAGAAGCGGATTGCCTTGGTCGATTGACTTTATCTCCTGTAAGCAAGTTATAAATATCAAGGTACTTGTGCTCAGTAAAAAAAGTATTAATTTAAGAATGCATAACTATTAAAATAAAATAATTTTTAAAGGTGATAGGAAAATTTAACTATTAAAATAAAGTTTTTAAAGTTGAGAAAATGTAACAGAAAAATATTAAATTACAATTAATAAGTAAAGCAAATAAGGTTTTAAGAAAGGTTTTAAGAAACAAGAACGGCCCATAGGAGCAAACAACAAGATGTTAAGTAAGAGAAGAAATATTCAAGCTAAGTCGAAGATGCAATAATAAAAAATGCCCTTTTCGGGGTCATACAACTTCGTATTGAGATAATTCTAGTGCTTCGAAAGGGAAGCTAAAAATAGCAAGAGGAAGTGACTGTAGAAAGGAAGAACCAGCTATTTATCCTTAAAAATTGCAGCATCGCAGAAGAACTACAGCGCCACCTACCTCATTGATATGCAAAGAAATAAGTTTTAAAAGAAAGAGGAAGTAATAAAAAAAAACGACTTTTAACTGGCTTTAAAATATACCCGACTCTAAAAACCATTTTATTAATAAATTTTAATTACCAAAGTTTCTAGGGAAATTATTCCTTCGCATGTCTTTCGAATATATCAGATGCTTTCAAGAAATCCTTACTGTTATTGCAAAAGTTTTTTATTCTATACAGTTGTGAATGATATATATTATAATACATTTTATAGTTTAAATTGCTGTGGAAATCAGTAAACGTAATAGTTAACTTCAAAGTTAAAATCTAACCTTTTATCATATATCCCAGTTTTAATTCCGTTATCTTCAATTTTAATTTTGATATCCAAATAAGCAGCACAATGACTATCTGTATTTGATTTATTAAAAGTTAATTCCTTTAGGTAAATTTGGTTTCGAAATTCCAGATCGTTATAATTAAAAATTATGAGGTCATCAATATATCTAAACCCAGAAAGATTATTTAAGTCAAGATATTTAGTTTTGTAAGTATGTAAGATGTTAGCAAAGGCTCTAGAAAAACTATTTCACATTGGTATACCTTTTATTTATTTTAAAAAACATACCTTTAAAAAGATACCTTGCAAAGATATTAAATTTACAGAGTACTACCCAATCGCATTTTGAGATTAATGTACTCTCAAAGTAGGACTCATGCATTTCCGAACAGATAATCCTCACGTTAGCGTGGGGAATACTAGTAAATAGGTTTTCAAATTCAAAAGTGTGCATATTATGTATAGTATCATTCTTTAAAAATTGTAACACTTCCAGGTTATTGTTAATAACAAAGCTAAGTTCACATTCTTTGATTTTGTTTATAATGATCTTTAACACATGAAAAAACTTTTTTACTAATCGAGGTGTTATAGCAATTTGTACTACACGTGACAAACATAAATTTCACGCTTCAGCGGTTGCGCCGTTGTACAAAGCACATTTTCGTAAGTTTGAATGGTCTGTTTTTACAAGTAAGGTTTGGATGTTCTAAGCCGTTTCTATTTATAGCTACACCCTTTCTAATGCAGGTCTGATTTTCTGACCCTTGTATTCCTTTCCATTCATTGTTAGTCGTGATTTAACCGTGGTAAACCAACGATTATACTGGATTGCAATACGACAAAATTATGAGTATATGTAGTAGATCAAATGTGCAGCTATTACGCGGTATTACGCATATCACGAAGATGGACAATTTCATTGTTTTTTAGATTTTTGGACGTAATAGGAATTCTTTCGCAAGTTGACATTAGATGCATTAAACCAGACAGTTTTGATATAAGACGATTTTATCTGCCTTCTTTTGCCTTTAATTATAAATATATCTCGATATTATCAACATTTTATATATTGTCATAAAACGCAGAATGATTATTTTCAATTTGAAAAAAAAGTTTATTACAAAAAGAATAATCAAGGTTAAAAGAGACTTTGCACTTCATGCAATACGCACCTGCTGGTGTTCCAAATATTGGCGCGCCCGCTGGAGAATGGGTAGTTTATGGAATTTAATAGCTGGAAAGGTATAATACTAATGAGTGTGATTCGTTAGTGTCGAGATTTTAGAAACAACTTAGCTTGGTGCTTTTTTATTTGGAAATAATGCCAGTTGTAGGAAAAAATATAATGCATACAAAATTTTACACGACTTTTTATATTCAATAGAGTGAGCGAAAAATAAATTATAACCATGAACTGAACAATAGCTTTCTAATAGCCAATTAAAAGAAATAACTGGAAAACCATTATATAAAATGGTTGTAATAAATTATTATCCTATAGGGATATCGTTTTACCGATCAGACATAAAAAGAAAAACGATTGCAAAAAAAAATCAATTTAATTCCTTAAATAAAAACTGTAACAGCATTTTAATACTACCTGAAACAGCAAATAAGAGAATAGATATAAAAGCTAGAAATTATTCCCAACACGATCTTAGTGATTAGCACAGGCAATGGAAGGAAAAAAGACTTCAAATATATACCATTACCAGCAGTGGTTTCCTGGTTGGAATATTTAAAAAACAAGCCAACTGGAAACTTTTTAGAATAGAAGCATTTACAAGTGAATAGTTTAGTGGACTTTATAATAAAAGTTTGAAAAAATTACTTGCATTAAGTTCAAAGTGACCAAATTCTTTTAAAATAATTCCGTTCATATACATGTCATTAATAGTGATGTTCTTTTGATATTTAATATCAAGTATTTCATATATTTGATACTGAATATTTCGGAATTTTACTTAAATGTAAAATTTTCGAAAGTTCGGAAGAATTTCTCTTACGTTAGTATTATGCTTAATGTTTTAAAAATTAGAAAGTTTAATAAATATTTTTTTAATGATTTGTGTCCCGAACTTGAGGTGGCAATAGTTCGGGCGGAATTTCGTGTTCTCAGTAGACACCATGAGTGGGTCCGGTGAACAACGCCGTTTCATTATCGAGGCACTTTTAAGAGCAAGGTTTCTCTCATCGCTACACAGAGGGCATTTAGGACTGTCTTCGTGCAACTGATCATGTTTCTAATAGAAACACAACCTTGCGGTAAGTTTCAAATTGAGAGCCAGTGGGCCTGCATTACCAGAGGAACTCAGTGGTGGTCCTCTGAACATCAAAACACCTTAAAATGTGCAACGAGTCAGCAATTCGAGAGGAAGTTCTCGTTATCCCCCTAAAGACGACTGACAGAGGAATTAGAAAATCTTTAGAAAAAGGCTTCGGCAGTGCATGGCAGAGAACTGGTGTCACCCGAGTGAAGTTATTTTTAAACCCTACTGAAATAATTACAAGATAAGAACATTCTTAAAAACCACGTTATTAAATTTCGTGTTGAATCATATAATATTCACAATTCTCTCTCAATTGCACAAACTTTCTCTTAATTATTCTTTTTCACTTGCTTTTATTTAATTTTAATCACATTTTAGTCGTTTCCACTATCTATAGACTTTATAAACATTAATTTGTATATATTTTTTTTAAATTTTTCGCACAATATTTTTGTAAACAACCTAAATTCACATGTATTCCTTTTTCAAAATCGTCAAACACCGTTACGCAAAAGTGCAAGCATCGAATTCGATCGAAGTGCCACCTTACGGATTTTTTCGACTAAAAGTATTAAAAGAATGCATTGTAATCGTGTTATGAGCTTTTCTAAAAGTTTCAAATGTCTAGCTAGTAATGAATTTAGTTAAAAATCGATTGCAAGATTTGTACTGGACAAACACACAAACAAACAAACAAACAAACAAACAAGAAAGCGAGTTAATAAAAACATGGTAAAAAGTAACTAGATTGATATTAGTTTTCAAAAAAATAAAGTTTTATTTTTTTCAATTCTTTCGTTCAATTTTTATAACCTTTTGAAATTTGGGATTCCGTTCTGTAGCACACTATCTAAATAACAAAAAGATAAAAAGAACTTTTTTTATACCATGCTTTAAATTTTCTGTTGAATCATATAAACTTGACAATTCTATGCATTAATAAATACTTTTTAAAATTTTTTTTGATGAATTTTCCCATCAACTTGAAAGAAAATGAAGTAAATTGGAAGTTCACTTGCATTTAACTTTTCGTTCCCGTCCCGGTCCATAGATGGCTGCACCAGTCTACAAAACAAAATTAACTGAAAATAACTGAAAATGAATTCCATTCTGTTTAAAGATGGCTAAAAGTATTAAAATAATGCATTGTCGTCGTGTTCTGAGATATTCTAAAAGTATCAAATGTCTAGCTAGTCGGGAAGTAGTTAAAAATCGATTGCAACATTTGTACGGGACAAACACACGAACAAATGAGAAAGCGAGTTAATAAAAACATTGTAATAATTCATACGTTAAAACTCCCTTCTTTTGTACCGAGCCCCAACATTTTAAGTAGCTTATTATGACCTGAAAGTACGAAATAGTTAAATAAATTCTTACCTTCGTATGTTTGATAACAACTCATAATCTTCTAGATCTGTGCTATGAAAGTCTAACAGAGACAATGATTATTCCAGCTCGGAGAGGCACCCGGCCTCTCCGAGAAAGTTGAGGCGAGACAATGGACGAGAATGGCTAACAGTGACAATGGACGTTGGGGTCTCGACTTTCAATGGTGCAGCTTACTCCCAGGGCACCGAGGTACGTTGTGAGGACCCCGGTATTTGGTAACGTACTGTGTGACTGTGAGTCTTCTGGGGGAGTGGGATCCTCTGAGGGAGTCACTGTATCACCATCCAGGCTTCAGCTTGTCACCACTTCCTTGCAGTCCGGCTGGCAAACTGGAGACGGTCAAGGCTAAGAGTGACAAAGGACGTTGGGGCTTCGACTTTCGCCTTATGGCGTTATCTCCTCTTGCTTCTTTAGTCCTAAATAATTACGGGCCGGACGATGGCCGAAGCGCTAGGGCGCTGGCATTCGGTACCAAAGTCTGTGGATTCGAATCCCACTCTTGGCATGGACGTTTGTAGCAGTTCGGAACCGGCTTTAAGCAGTAGGTCCCGGTCAAATTAGCCCTCGTGTAGCAAAAGTTGACCGTAGTTCTCCAAACCAAAACGGACCAGAGTTTGCGAGGTGGAATTGCGTTTCCGATCAGACGACAATCAGTCATCAGGTTTTACGTTTCTCTCATACCTAATCGGTGGAACGACGTATCTATTGAGCTTTCCAGGTTGGATAATTTTAGAGAAACGCCAACTGGGAAATTTTTCAGGCGTGCGCAGGCTCGGGAAACAGTTTGAGATATTCTAAACTCCGTGTGTTTGATGCTACGTACATGAGTGTTGAGTTCTGTGCAATGGAAGATTGAGATTCAATAAGTTTAACAGAGACAATGATATTTTCCCGCAAGGAGATTTTTGGAAAGAAGCGAACTTGAAATTTTTTCAACGTGGAGACACTTCCGGGTGAACTATTAATAGAAAAATAAAATAAAAATGTAAAATAACCCCTGCGGTGAATGCGGGATTTACGAAGTTGAAATTTTGATTAATAAATTCGTATATGTGCACGGATTTCTTTTACTTTTCCGTTTTTAATGTCACCGAGTTTTGAGATAAGTGTCACGTCTTGGCTGTCTCGAAAAAAGTAATCAAAAATAGCTAAACAGCATATATCCTCATTTAACTTACATGCATATATTTCAGAACCTCCCCCTCCCTTTTTATGGATATATATAGACTTTTTTTTCTTCCGTTGTTTAGGTGCAAAACCTTACTGTAAACCTTTCAGGAATATCCCAGAAGCATCCAGGAGTACGGAAACGTGGTTTCACGCATGGAAGAACGTGATCCCGCATCGAAGGGGCTTGTACTTCAGGTATATTATTTATTGATCACAAGTTTTCAAAATCTAGGGACGGAAGGAATTTCATAACTGGAATCTAGCAATATATCTTAATCGTAATCATTTTGGATTAAACAACTTCTAGACACTGGGGATATCACAGCGACGTGCACAGCAAGCTCAGTTTTAAATCAAAAATCTTAAAAGTTAGCTGTAAAATAACAGTTAGGGATCTAGTTGTTATACTTTAATTTTACAACAAAATCCGATAAACTAATAGATCGTGAATCCTCTACCGTAAAGGTGAATATCACACCGTCGGGAAATGTCACACAGATGACACAGTTCGTATCGGTTATGTACAAATCACTCTTATGAGGATATCTTAAAAGACATATCGACTTTAGTTATGGTATGTTAAACGACATATTGATTATAGAAACGATATTTAAACTACATATCGACTCTGGGGACGGTATGTTAAACGAAATATTGAATTCGAAGACGATATTTTAAATGACCGATCGAATTTAGAAAAGATATGTTAATCGACATATAACATCAATATTCTTGAATCAATCTTCTTTAATATTCTTCATTACATCAATCGTCTTTACACCTCATTCGTTAAAGGACATATCGTCGTTTAAAAGGATATGTTAAACGACACATTGAATTTCGAGGCGATATTATAACTACATATCGACTTTGAAGACGGCACGTTAAATAATATATCATCTTTAGTAACGATGTATCAAACGTCATAAAAACGAGTTTAGAGACGAGAAGAGAAACGATATAACGGAATGAAGAGTCGTTGTGTTACAGTTATGACGCCAAAACGGGCATCTATGAAACCTTTTGAAATGAAACCTTTTAAAAAGGATAAACCTTTTAAAATGAAACCTTTTGAAAAGGATTATATATATCGTATCGTAGGCAAGTCACATATATAGAGACTCCAAAATAACTGCATTAAAGCAATAACAATGTTTTATGCTGAAAGGAATGCTTGAAATGCAAATAATATATATATATACACTCAAGAGCCAAAGCATTATGACCATCCCTACATTTTGCAATGAATTCGCCTGGATGATGTGGAAGGCACGTGATCAGGTGGAAGTGGTATTTAACTGCTGCTGGAGAGTCTGAAGAATCATTCTTTCACTTACTTCTGTGTGTGATGGGGAAAGCTGCGGATCTAAGCGACTTTTATAGAGGGCAGATTGTAATGGCTCGAAGGCTCGGAACAAGTATTTCTGAAACTGTATGACTCGTGGGTTGTTCGTGACCTCCAGTTGTTAGTACTTATGCAAAGTGGATGAATGACGGTGAAACCAGCAGTAGACGACATGGTGTTGGACGTCCACACGCTATCAAATAAAAAGGTCGTCGGAGACTGTCTCGCATGGTGAAGCAAAACCGGAGCCAGACAGTGGCTCAGCTGACAGCCCAATACAATGCAGGGCCAAGTAGAATAGTATCGCAGCACACTGTTCAGCGGACACTGTTGGATATGGGGCTATGCAGCAAACGTCCCACTCGTGTGCCTTTGCTGACCAAGCGTCATCGCCAACTGCACCTGCGCTGGGCCCTGGAACATCGCGACTGGTCCATGGATCAGTGGGAGAGAGTTTCCTGGTCAGATGAATCACGGTTTGTCATTCATCACGCCGATGGCCGTGTCAGGATACGCCGTCTTCCAGGCGAACTGTTGCTCCCTCAATGTACAGTAGGTCATACACAGGCCGGTGGTGGCGGTATTATGCTTTGGTGGACGTTCTCTTGGGCGTCTCTGGGACCCGTGGTTGTGGTAGAGCAGACCATGAATGCTACAGGGTATCTGAACATCATTGCGGACCAGTTGCACCCTTAGATGGCCTCTGTTTTTCCAGCTGGAAATGGAATGTGCCAACAGGACAACGCCTCGTGTCACAAGGCTAAAATTGTGTAGGAGTGGTTCCAGGAAAATGATGATGAATTGCATTTAATGTCCTGGCCGTCTAATTCACCGGATCTCAATCCGATACAACACATTTGGGACGTCATGGAACGGCAGCTCAGAGTTCAAAGACCACCATTTCGCAATATCTCGGATTTGCGTGACCGTTGCTTAAACATCTGATACAATCTGTCTCCGGCCATCTACCAAGGACTTGTGGCATCCATGCCAAGGCGGGTTGAAGCTGTGTTGCGCGCCAAAGGTGGGCCAACTCGTTATTGACAAGTGGTCATAATGTTTTGGCTCTTGATTGTATATATATATATACAGGGTGGTCCTAAAATATATGTCAAAAATGTAAAGGTAGGTAGAGGGGACCTAATTCAGCATATTTCGTATAGGAATGTATGTGCGGTAACGACACATTAAAGCACTAGCTTGTAAAGCAGTATGAATCAAAGGAAACTGAAAAGACAAGTAAAGACAAAATAAAAGAAAAAATTATTAAAAGTTTACAAGAGGTGCTGAAAAGTGCGGCCACCAACAGCGATACAAGATTCACAGCGACGGTGCATGGATCGGCGTACATCAGAAAAGACGTCAGACATGTCGAGCACATGTCCAGCAGCAACAGACAAGCGGGCAACAAGATCTTCTGCAGATGTGACGGGACTCTCGTACACCAGGCTTTTAATATGTCCCCAAAAGAAAAAATCCAAGCAGGTAAATCAGAAGAACGCGGTGGCCAGGGAACTGGATCGCCCCGTCCTTTCCAATGTTGGCCGTAGACAGCGTCCAGGTGATTCCTGACGTTTCGACTGAAGTGAGCTGGGGCTCCATCGTTCTGGAACCACATTCGTCTGCGAACAGCTGGGGGAATATCTACCAGAAGTTCAGGTAAAACCTCCTGTAGGAAGATGTAGTATGTATGGACAGTTAAACAACTAGGTAGAATGTACGGTCCTACTAAGTTATTGTGCACAATGCCTGCCCAAACATTAATGGAAAACCTTTCTTGGTATGCGTGTGCTATTGTGTCATGTGGGTTGCCATGAGCCCACAGGTGAGAATTATGGCTGTTAAACATACCCGACCGCGTAAAGGTAGACTCATCAGTAAATAAAACATCTGCTGGGAAGGTTGGATTGGCTGCAGTCTGATGTAGGTACCAAGGAGCAAAGTTGAGACGTGGAAGATAATCGGCAGGGGTCATTGCTTGCACTCTCTGTAAATGATACGGATGCATTCCGTCTTCATGTAAAGTCCTCAAAACACTTTGATGGCTCACACCCAACGCGAGTCCTACAGATCTCGAGCTTGTCGAAGGATTATCCTCTACTGTGGTTAGTATTCTGGTTTCCACTGCAGGAGTTCTGCGATATCTCCATGCCTAGAAGCATGAAACGATCCACTTGTGCGTAACTCCCGATGAAGAAGCTCGAATGTTCGACGATCCGGATGATTCCTATCCGGGAATCGCTCCCTGTACATCCTCTGAGCAGCTAATAAGTTTCCTTGTGCAGCGCCATACATGAAATGCATGTCGGCCAGCTCCACATTGGTGAAACGATGCATGGTGTTTGAGATCCGTGCGGGAAATGATGAATCCAGCTAGGGAAGCGCTTTTATACGCCGCAGTCATCAGCGCTCGCTACCGGCCCAAGGCGGCATTACCGCACACACAATCCCATACGAAATATACTTATTTAGGTCCCCTCTACCTACCTTTACATTTTTGACATGTATTTTAGGACCACCCTGTATATATAAGACAGTTCCGTAACTGACTACAATAAGAAAGATTTTACAATAAGAAAGATTTTAGAAAAATTCTTATAGATAAGACTAAATTTTTAAGAAAATTTTAAAAATTAAATTTAAATTATTATTTTTAAAAATTAAATTTAAGCTGTTTTTTTTACTTTTTTTAAGTTTGCATTTCAAATAATAATTTAAAGGTTTATAAATTTTATATCACGAGAAATATCATAAAAAATTCCCATAAAATGAAATCTTTTTCGAATCTTTACCTCCATTTTCTGAATTTTGGTGAATTTTTAAAAATACATTTTTAGAATTTAATTTATTAAATGCTGATCACGTGGTTTCTTTTCTTTTTGTGATACTTTAAATTAATTTTGCGTGGCTTGCAAAACAACGAAATAAATTGACAAAATAATATTAAAATATGGTAAAACATAAAATTTAACCACTAGACTAATTGAGATAAAACTTTTTAAAGAATTTAATTCAAATTAGTATGTTTTATGGATATTAAACATACAAATTAATTGCATACATTGACCGTTGTATGTAATTTGAATATTTTCTTCTACACTATTTGGTATATAAAAATTTCCGTTACGATTTTTTATATATATATATATTTGTTTTTTTTCTGGCATTAATTGCATACTTGACCGTTGTATTTATTATAATTTTTTTTTGTATTAATTGCATACATGTATCGTTCTATTTAAATTTAATGTACTCCGTAGCGAATCACGGGTATTCAGCTAGTTTTATTTATAAAGCTTGTCATCTTTCGATAACACCTCCTAACTCACCGTTATTTATGTATTAAAACTGACCTGATTCATTTCCCAGGCAGGATAAACTCTATTTTTAGACTCAAAAACAAATTCGCTTTGAATTTGAGACAATTTTCTGTCCCCCAAAAAACATCCCAGCCAGCATTTGACATATCTCTTAACTTGACATGTTCCAAGGAGTATAAAAAAAACACACAAAAGCCCACAAAATTGCTTTCCGAATCGATTGATATATCCCCCCCTCTCTCTTAACTGTAACTGAAACACTACGATAAGATTCCCAAAACCAACACACCGTAAAATTTCTATTAAAACGAGAACAACTTCTCGCTTTACATTTCGAATAAAGATTCCCCGAGTAAATGCTTTCGAACAACGGGCTGAGAATGGCGGCCGAAATACTCAATGCTCGGCAATTTGCATTCATTGTTTAATAGATGAAGGTGGTCTGTTTGTGCTTAAATTGAATCCTTGACGTTGTTTCATTGGGCAATAACTAAAAAGGATAACAGTGGGTGCAGTTTATTACGTTGATAAAGTAGTCTAATTATAGACACACACACACACACACACATATATATATTGTTACAAATTTTGTAAATATTGCATTTTGTTTAGTTAATATGGCTTCTATGGAAGAGCCCCTAAAAGTAGCAAAATATGAGAGTTATCGCCAAAATTGCGATGGATTTGGTGACTTACTTTTGTCACCAAATTTGGCTATATTTCGCCACATTTCGCGAAAATTCACCAAATGGTCGCCAAGTTGCCGACTAAAACTTTTTAGAAGCTTATAGATATATCTAGCTGACTGAACGATAGGAGGCACTTTGGAAATGTATAAATATACCTGACATTGGCAATAGAATTCAGTTCAATTTCCTAATGAGAACTGACTGTGTTGAAACTGCCTTAATTCACCTGTATTGTATTGAAGATTCTGGTATCCTGACTTGTGATTTCACAATTTTCTGCTTCTGTATAA